>SNQJ01S0018350.1:48002-74254 GCA_010110895.2 Picea sitchensis | reverse complement strand
ATTTTATTGTTATATATTCATGTATCATTTTAATTTAATTTATTATCATAATTATGCATCTTTTTGTTTTGGCATCTTTTATAAATGATTATTGTTTTGTTTTACTTGAAATTAAATTGTTTAAAATAATAATCAAAATACTAACATATAAAATAAAATAAAAAAACTTAATCAAAATTAAATTATTTAAAAAGGTGGTCAAAACACTAACACAAAATATAAGTGATTGAACAAATTCAAACAATAATAATAAAAACGGCATCAAATAAATAAAAGAATAATTTCAAAAATTAACTACATTAAAAAATTATATTATTTTTTTTTTTTAAAGAAAAAGTTTCAATATAAACAAAATGTCTAATAACAATATATTATATCAAGAAAAGGACAATATTTTGTATTTTAAACCAAATGTCTCATAACAATTTATCAAAAGAATAGCAACATTTTATATTTTGAATGACATGAAGATATTTTAAATTTGTAAAAAAATATAAATGTATTTCATATCTTTATGAAAGATTCCAAAATAAAAAAAATATTTTTGATGAAAAAAATATTTCATTATAACATATAAAAAGAAAACACCATGGCATGAAATAATTTTTCACCTTTGAGACACCCAAAGGGTTCCTTTGTACATGACCACGTTAATTGTAAAAGAACACATTAGTTGTATGAATATATCTACAAAAGAAATACCACGATATCGATCACAGTTAGTCATACATGGATTTTAGTTAAATATTTTACCAATATAAATCATAATTTATTTTAACCCAAAGTTTGTGTTTTTCTGACAATCACAATTTGCAACACCAAAAGCAGAATACATAAATGCATAGTCTAATTTTATATATGCTTATTTGGAAGGGATAGATTTTTCAGTTCAATATAATTCTCTATCAATGTCCTTAGAACAAGTATGATTATAAGATTCCTTATGTGTAATATATCACATCAATTCAAAGTTCCTATATTTGTCACAAAGGAAACACTTCGTTACAAAAAAAAATTTAAGTTGGAAAAAACTTTATTTTCGTAATGTGTCAAACACTAACCACTATGGTCATGTGATGAACATAACCCGACATTGCAATATGATGAGCAAAGCCAGACGTTATAATGTGACGAACATAACAATGTTTCAATGTGACGAACATAGTAACATGACAATGTGATGAACATAGTAATGTTGTAATATGATGAATATAGTAACGTTACAATCTATCAAACATAGTAACGTTGCAATGTGATGAACATAAATGGACGTCACAATGTGATGAATGTAGCCCTATCACCACAATGCGAATAGTAACATCACAATGTGATGAACATAGCCCTATGGTCGCAATGTGATTAACATATCTTGATGTTTCAATGTGATGCACATATCCCGACGTTGCAATGTGATAAGTATTTCCAAACATCGCAATGTGACAAACATAGTAATGTTGTAATTTGATGAACATGGTAGCATTGCAATATTCCAAACATAGTAACATCACAATGTGATGAACATAAACGGATGTTGGAATGTGACGAACATATCCCTATCGTTGCAATGTGAATAATAATGTCGCAATTTGATGAACATAAATGAATGTTGCAATGTGGAAAAATAGCCCTATCATCGTAATGTGTCGAACATATCCTCACTTTGCAATGTGATGCACATAGCCTAACGTTGCAATGTGACAAACAATTCAAAAAATTGCAATGTGATGAACACAACCCATTGTCGCACTGTCATGTACACAACCCAATGTGGCAATGTGACAAACATAGACCAACATTGCAATGAGATGAGCATTTCCCGATGTCACAAATGTGACAAACATAACCCATTATCAGAATGTGAAAAACCTATTCCAATGCCATAATATGACAAGAAAAAACCCTACATCGCAATGTGATGACCATAACCTTATGATGTCATGTGACAAACCAAACATGTTGTCTCAATGTGACAAACAAAACATGATGTCGCAATGTGGCAAATAAAACTTGATCAACATTGCAATGCGGTAGTGCCATAGTAAACCATGGCTAAACATAATCAACACGGTCCATCATAATCATCTCCACATGGTCTATGAAGTTCAGCCATGCGCATGGTCAACCATAGTCAACCCCAATAAACCATAGTTAACCATGGTCATGGTCAACCGTTGTCAACCATGATCAACCACATTGAACTTTAGTCCACGTCAAGCTCAACCATGGTTTACCATAGTCAACCATGGAAAACCATAACCAACCATGGTTAAGGTCAAGCATATTAAACCATGCTCTTGGTCATGGTAAACAATAGTCAACCATAGTTAAGGTCAAACATGGTGAATTTCATCCATAATCATGATCAACCATGGTCATGGCCAACCATGGTCATCTATGGACAACAATTGTCAAACATAGTAACCATGGTCAACCATAGTCAACCATGGTCATCTATGGACAACAAATGTCAAACATAGTAACCATCGTCAACCATAGTCAACCATGGTCAAGTTCAACCAAGGTCAACCCTAATGAAGTTCATGCTCAATCATGGTCAACCATAGCCAACCAAAGTCAACCAAGGTCTACTAGAGTTAAACATGGTTATGGTTAGTCTCACGGACAACAAATATCAACCATGGTTAATCATTACCAACCATGGTCAACCATAGACAACCATGGTCAAGGTCAATCATGGTCATGCTCATGCTCAACCATGGTTAGCCATAGTCAAGGATAGTAAACCAATTTCAACCAAGGTCTATGGAAGTTAAGCATGGTCATGGTCAACCGTAATTAACCATAGTCATGGTAAGTGTAATATCCCCCAGTAGTACCCTGGTTTTATTATAAATTGTAAACATGTTTATAGGCTGGTGAGACAAGTGTATATAAGTTGGTGGGCTTATGTGTTCATTAGGTCGGAGATCTTAAGTGTTAAAGGCCAAGAGCCTCATTTTGTATATGTAATTATGCAGATCATTAATAAAATATAAACATCGTTGCATGCAGACTGACCACGAAGAAAGAGTGATGGGGGACTAAGCTTCCACAAGGTTGGGTAAGGGAGGAGGTTAAGTGTGTGGGCCTAGGGGATAAGATAGGAGGCTTACCTATAAAGGGGATAATAATTTATTATTATTTCCTGAAGGCTAAGGTGGACATGTTGAATGTTGTCCTAAGTTCCTATAAAGGGAACATGTGCTAAGTGGAACTCATGTGGCTCCAGGAAGACAAGTGTCGACCTAGGCGCATGCAGTTAAAACTTATGAGTCAGTCGTGTTGGGGGTCGTTCTATCATTCTATGATCCTCTTCCTGAGTTTGTGGGGATGCAGGTCTGAACCCATTTTTGGCCTCTGCGTCTGTATCTGCATAACCACGCACTGTGAAGGTTGTTTGTGTTGTCATTTTCCCATTCTCCATCTGAACTCATTGGTCTCTGTCACCGACCTATGTACATCTGCGGCCACCCAAGAAACCACTCACGAGAAGGGGGAAAAAAAAGACATGTGTGTCCTGTGAACCCAGTGAGAACCTATGGACTGGTCCGCATCTTCTGTGAAGCCCGAGTATCCTATGTATTATCTGTTTCATGTGTGTCATGACTGTGGGTTGTTGTGGCCACACAGCCCCCTTGGATGAGTGTGATTTGTTACCATCATATGTTCCTTGTTGAGCCATCTGTTGTCCTCCTTGTGATGGAACGAAGCTGAAGAAGCAGGTTTTCAGGCCTGTGTGCAACACTCTCTCCAGGTGAGGGAGGTGGTTGCAGTTGAAGAGGCAAGTTGTCAGGCTTGTGTGCAACACTCTCTCCAGGTGAGGGAGGTGGTTGTGGTTGAAGAGGCAGGTTGTTAGGCCTGTGAGCGCTCTCTCCAAGTGAGAGAGTGCGCGGAGGAAGTGAGAACTCCTGGAAGGGGTCCTGTAGCTGCCACAGAGCTCAGAGAATTTCGGTCTGGCCTGTTGCTAAAACCCAAGACAAGGGAGGTTTAGTAGCTAAAGGATTGTCCTGGTGAAAGTGAAGTGTATACTCCTCGGGTGGGACAGGCATATAGGGAATGAGAGTCTATGAGCAGTGGGCATAAGTGGCTTTTGGGAGAGAATCCATCCTCATAAACTGTGTGTCTTCCTATTGACCTTGCCTGGCCTAGGATTCCCTTATCCGGTGGAGTTTAGTCACAGCTCAGGGGTGACCTACTGTTGAGAGTGATGAGCAGCGCGATCTATGGATAGGAGGTTCGAGGAAGGTCTGCATGCATTTAGTGGTCTTCTATTAAAAGATAAGTACCACTTTTATGTTCATTTACATGTTTTGTATTTGTACATGTGTTATAATTAATGAGTAATGCATGTATATGTTGTATGTGTAGGCTTACTATTATTTCCACATTAATCTATGTATTACCAGAATATGTTGTATGATTATGTTTATATATATGCACATGATAATTGTCATTTCTATGAGATAGCATGTCATGGGCCTAGGTGGCTTGGATGTGTATGATGTTTCCACAAGAATCTTTGTGTGGCATAACCCATCTGGTTATGGCTAGGTGTGCTACCAATTGGAATCAATTTGGTATCAGAGTAGCCAAGGGTAATTTAAGGTTGTGTAGGTGGCATTTCCCGGCCTGTTGGTGGTTGGGGATGTTACAATTTGGTATCAGAGCATGGTTTCAACACTGAGTCTGGACGGGCCATGTAAGTGGAAAATGAAGAAAAAATTTCAGAAAAGAATTGTTGTCAGAATGGACAAAACTCAAGTTCTAACCCAAGGTTTCAAACATTGATCCTGAATGGGTTGGATAAGTGGTCATTGGACCCAATGTTTTAAGAGGAAATTGTGTCTAGAGGACCAATTTCGAACCTCAGAAAGTGCCAAGAGGTTACCTTGGCCATCCTACGAAGCTCAGGGGGAGTAACAGTGTCGTAAAACCACGACATAAGTGGTATTGGACCGCAAAGTAATGTGGACCTTAGGATCTGTTCGGGAGAAGGAGAATCCTTCACGACCATCAGATCTGGTAATGTTGCGAGGCAGTTAGCTGTGAATTCCTTTGGAAATCCGCAGAGTAACAGAGTATGTTTTGCGCTATAGGATCTATTCGGAAGGAAGGGAAATCCCTTATGACCGTCAGATCTGGGGAAGGTGAAGAATAGTTAACCTGGAATCCCTTCGAACTTTGAGACTTTAGTGACGTCTGATGCTCTGATGCCAGAAAAAAGAGAAGGGTCGAAGCCCGAAGCTCCAAAGTGGATCTACACCATAGATCTGGAGAGGAGAGCTCAACCATTGGATCAAGCCAATGTTAAAAGGTCAAATGCAGTAGTGAAGGGTGAAATCTCTAGAAGAGTCGAAGTAGTGGGTCATAATGACGCCACTTGGATGGACATGGACACATGGGATGTGTGCCATGAGTCAGTGGGTTTCAAACCCATGGAAGGTTGAAATTCCATATGGAACGTGACATGTGACACCCATTTGATTGGGCCACGAGTCAGCCGCTAGTATTTCGCCATGTGGCACTCTGTATGAGCTTGGTTTGTGGGGTCGAGGTTACGTAACAAAGTTAAGGGTTGGAGGACCCACACTGGCGTTGATCACGATACATCAAGATCAATGGCTAGGAGGCATTGCAAGGACCCAAGTTGCACGTGAGTTAATTCTCCAAGTCGGTCCAGCAATCCAAACCCTGGTTTCACCGAGGGGTTACGTGTCAACGTCAGAAAAATTACGGGATGAAAGGCGGGTTGATCCAAACCACCATTGCATGCCCCCGCAATTAGAAAATGTTAATTGATGTGACAAAATGACGTCAACAAAGGGGATTGGGAATGTTCGGAGATTAACAATTCGGATGTGTGGATGCAAGATCCTCCAAAACTCTGAAGTCTCAAAGACCTGAAAACCCAGAACTCAAACACCTGAGGTTCCATAGTAAGTGTTAATCGTCGGATGTTGAGTATATGTCGATGGTTGATCCGCCCTACATTGCGAGTTCGGTAATCTAGAACTCCGAGAGATTGTTGTGTGGTGCTTTGAAAAATTCTGAAAGCCAAAGGCCCGAGCACTTACTCATGACCCATAATCGCATGGGTTGGGGATTGAGAGAGAGGGGATAGTGCCCGAAAATGATTACATAGAAGAGAAGAGCTCGAAAATAAAATGAAATCTAAATTTTTTCCTAAATCAGATTGGTTTGAATGTGTAAACTAGTGAAGTAACGAATAAGTTTCAATTGTTTCTCTCATGTGAGTTGCGAGTGCAAGGAGTGCACATTGTCCGAAAGGAGTGCGTTGACAGAGGTGAGTTAACCTTAGAGAATATCAGGAGAGATATCATTGAACCTTCATTAGCAAAAGTGCAAGGAGTGCACAGGAAGAGCTATGTGTTGAGTTCAGAGAGAGATAGAGTCACTGAGAACTCTGTAGGGCTCTACCAGGCAGGCATCGAGCGAGTGCAAGTGTGCACAGAGAGAACTCTTTGTCAAGTTTAGGGAGAAGAGTATTAGAGGAAGATACTCACAGATTTTTTGAACACTCTGTAGAAAATGCTCAGCAAGGTGTGCTTTGAGCAGAAGGTTTCCAGGAGGGCACAAAATTTTCCTTTAGAAAAAACAAAAGGGCCGAGACCCTTAGGAGACTGAGTAAATCAAAAATATTAGAAGAGATAATGCTAGGAGTGTGTGGGAGACAGACTCATTCTAAGTTCTAAGGATCATAAGATATAACACTTACGAGAGAGAAGATGAGATCCAAGAGGCGAACTCACAGGTGAAAGTTCAAAGGCTGAAGCCTTTGAACACTGACAAAATCTTCCAAGGCGGAAGAAGTCAAAATCTCAAGAGGAGGAGAGACAACAACCATCAGATCGGTTGTGGGGAGGAGCCTGGACCATTAGATCAGTGTCTAATAGAACAAATGAAGCACAAAGGAGAGGAACAGATCCCATCCGTCAGGTCTGAGCACGAAGGACCAAAAACCGTTGGATCCGGAGGTAAGTGCACGAGACTTCACCCTTGTTTGCGCAAGAGAGTTGGCTTGTCAATGTACCAAAGTCCCAAAGTGATTTTGGACCGTCCATCATCAAGGAGGATAGATGGCATAATATCCACAACTTCGGAAGTTTGTGGACAAGGAGGGGGAGAAACAACCGAAGTAAATCTTGGTCATTGATCTGAAAGGGGATGTGTGGCGCCAGATCTAGAACTTCAGGTATAGAGCACTCCTGAGGAAAGCAGAGGGTGAAAGCGTTGAAGTCCCGAAAGAGATCTCAATCGTTGATCGAGGAGGAGTTCGAAGGATCGTTGATCTGGTCTNTGATCGTTGATTGAGGAGGAGGTCGAAGGACCATTGATCTAATCTTGGTCGGAAAGAGTCGAAGTCCCAAAGAGAATCAAGGCCGTTGATTTGGAGAGGAAATGTGGCAGAAGATCTGTCACTCTGGGGAATTCATTCCAAAGATTTGTTTGTGTAGAGACGTGAGAACTCCCGAAGGCCGGAGAGTCGTAGTTCATCAGAACCATCCGATTGTTGAGGACATGTGTCAATAGATCTTCCACTCCAAAATATTTCCATATGGGAAAAGAATATAGTTGAGAGTTGAAACTCTCGAGGGCTGGAGAGTCGGAATCAACCATAGTTGTTGATTTGGAAGGGAGATACGTGTTGACAATTCGTGTAGATCTGGGATCGTGTGTGGAAGGAGGATAGATAGCAGTCGTTGATCATGGATCATTGTCGAAAGAGAGAGATCGACGGTCGAGAATAATTACGGGGCTAGAACTTCCTCGGATGTTAAAAATCTGAGAGCAGGCTGCAATTTATACCACGGTTTTAGCAAAGTGATGCGTGGCAACTCGAGGTGAATTGCAGTGCAAAAAGTAGGTTGGCCTAAAACCACTCTTTCCCACACCCGCAATCACAGTTTTCCATGAGGTCATAGCCCATGATCTTATGAAGGAAATGGCTAATGAAAAAGGGGCTAGCACCTGAAACTTGGAGTTTTTGAAGTATGTAGGAATAGCCCGCGGGTCTATCGGGACTTGCACACATAAGGAAAGGAGACCTGTGTATAATTGTTTTGGGTTCAATCATGAGCCCGAAGATTCAATCTAACTCATCATTTGGAAAGATCATTTGACCGGGAGGTCAGCAGACCCCGTTGAGGTGGGGACACTACGTCGAAAGTGCTCAGGGCAGGAATGATCATGCACAGTGATCACAGTGGAGCACAAGAAGATCCAGGAACCTAAGAAGAATTGTAGACTTCTAGGATCAACAAGGAAAAGTTTTATAGGGAGAAATAAATTGATGCAATTTATGTGGCAGCTAATATGATTATGGTTGGTTGGGTCAGCCAGAGGAAAGAATGCTTTTGTTTTTGCAAGCGTTGTTGGTGATGTTGTTGCAAAAGGAGTGAAGCAACAGAGAGCTGAAGTGTTGGTTATAAGTTTGATAAAAGAAGCATGAAAGATTCTACTGCTATCAGACTCTCAGGTAGTATAAAATTTATTAATGGTAGTCATGCAGGTATGAGTTTGTATTACTCTTTTTGCATAATTGCTTAAAGGAAATTTAGGTAAGAATTTCCTCAGCCAGAGTTATTTTATAAAATCACATGATTATATTATTGAATGCATACCACTAGATGTGGTAAAGGCTAGAGGCCTGTATTAATTCAAAGTTTTTTAACTTCTGAATGCACACACTGACATAGTAGAATGTCATGTTAATTTGGTTATGGGGTAATAACCAAAGAATTAAAGATAAGAACTGGTTATAGGAATGAATTCCAGTAAGATAGTCATGTATGAGACCAGGACCTGGTTGTATAGGGAAATGTATGGATATGGAAAGGTTATGAGCCACACAAGTACTAAAAGATTCCTACTTTTAAATAAAACTTGGGTTGCAACCTTTTTGCTAACACTAATGAAAACCACTGAATTATATTCTTGGTGTAGTGTTCGGGTCAAAAAGGAAGGCATCCAATTAATTGGGAAGACAATAGGAAGTGTGTGGAGAATGTGTCAACACATTGTCCATAATTCCAACTTATGGATGGTGAGATACATGACTGAGATAAAGAGCATTATGTAATTCAATGCAGGGTGCACTGAATAAGTATGCATTGAGAATTGTACTCATGCATAGTAAGTGATAGAATTGTATTCTGAATGCATTGATTGAATGTGTTTGTAAGTACATGCATAAATATTATTGCATGGAAATAATTATACTAATGGCTGAAATGTTGCTAACTCATGAAGTTGAGAACATTTCAGGAACTGTTAAACATTGCAACGGGAAAGTTGCAAGCCAGGTAGTCATAGGAATAGAGACTACAGAAAATTTTATGTTCAAAAATTTGAAATAATAAACTTACTATTATTATTTATGAATATGCATATGCATAGAATGATGAGTCATTCTATTTGGTTAAATTGTTTGGTAATTGTGATTGAATTGCTAGGTGTAAGAAATTCTAAGATCATTGCAGAAGGTATTGTACATGTTGAATTATGATGTACAAAAAATACTGACAATTTGTTGGCTATGTGCAAGAGGAAGCATTACAGGAAAAATGGTATGTTGTTTGGTGCCTGTGGAAAACCACAAGGATGGCTGCATTCATAATTTGGAACAACCAAGAAGAATTATGAAATGGAATTTCCTATTTTGGAGAAAATTTTGAATTCCTTTTTGAACTAAGTTGGAGTTCCCAAATGAATTCTTTTATGTATTCTCATGATAACTGCATGTGGGTGATGTAGATGAGATGATGTTGATTAAAGTTAGAATGTTGATTACAAATATTAGCTCGAGAAGATATTGATTGGAAATCTCTAAGGGAAGTTGGAACTCCTTGAGCCACGGTTATCTAAGACTTCTGGCCTAGACTGTTGTTGAAGCCCAAGGAAAGGGAGGTGTAATAGCCGATGGACTGTGTGACAGTGAAGGTGCACACTCCTGGGGTGGGACAGGCATGTGGGGAAGGAGAGACTGTTGATTAGAGTGATGTTGAGGTTTGGCACCTTGGCCTAGACCATGTTGATATGGAGGTCTTCTCAAATCAAAAGATAAGTACAATTCTCTATTTATTGTATGTTGTGTATCTTGTATACAAGTTATAATGTTATTAGAATTACCTGTATATACATATATATGCATTGCATATATGCTTGCATTACCTGCATCCATGACTGTACATAATGTGTTTCATGTTTCATTGCTTAAGAAATATATACATGATGTTAATCATGTTATTGATTGGAATGTGATTCAGGTGGAGCAAGAAGGTGTCTTGCAAGTGCATCTGGTGCGCATATTGGACCGAAAAAGAAAGCAGCTCTGGAATCGAGCCATAGGTCTTGTAAAGGTCCAGTGGACCTGGTATGGTCTTGAGGACGTGACATGGGAGCATGAGGATGTTGTGTGGGCAGAATACCCGGATATTTTTTAAGATTTTGGAAATCTTGTTGATGTTGTGTACAGAGTTGCACTAAGGACAGTGCAAAAATAAGGGGAGGGGATTTTAATATCCCCCGGTAGTGCCCCAATTTTATTATAAATTGTAAACATGTTTATAGGTTGGTGAGCCAAGTGTATATAAGATGGTGGTCTTATGTATTTATTAGGCCAGAGAACCTAAGTGTTAAAGGCCATGAGCCTGATTTTGTATATGTAATTATGCAGATCATTAATCAAATATAAACATCGTTTTGTGCAGACCGACCACGAAGAAAGAGTGGTGGGGGACTAAGCTTCGACAAGGTTGGGTAAGGGAGGAGGCTAAGTGTGTGGGCCTAGGGGCTAAGTTAGGGGGATTACCTCTAAAAGGGATAATAATTTATTATTATTTCTTGAAGGCTAAGGTGGACATGTTGAGTGTTGTCCTAAGTTCATGTAAAGGGAACGTGTGCTAAGTGGAACTCATGCGGCTCCAGGAAGACAAGTGTCGACCTAGGCACATGTAGTTAAAACTAGTGAATCAATCGTGTTGGGGGGCATTCTATAATTCTATGATCCTCCACCTGAGTTCGAGGGGATGCAGGTCTGAACCCATTTTTGGCCTCTACGTCTGTATCTGCATAACCTCACGCAATGAAGGTTGTTTGTGCTGCCATTTTCCCATTCTCTATCTAAACTCGTTGGTCTCTGTCACCGACCTTTGTACATCTGCGGTCACCCGAGAAACCACTCACGGGAAGGGGGAAAAAGCCAACCTATGTGTCTTGTGAACCTAGTGAGAACTCGTGGAATGATCTGCGTCATCTGTGAAGCCCGAGTATCATGTGTATTATCTTTGTTGTGTGTGTCATGATTGTGGGTTGTTGTGGCCACGCAGTCCCTTAGCTGAGTGTGATTTGTTACCGTTATATGTTCCTTGATGAGCCATGATGTCCTCCTTGTTCTGGAACAGAGCTGAAGAAGCAGGTTGTCAAACCTGTGTGCAACACTCTCTCCAGGTGAGGGAGGTGGTTGCGGTTGAAGAGGCAGGTTGTCAGGCATTTGAGCGACTCTTTCCAAGTAAGAGAGTGCGCACAGGAAGTGAGAACTCCTAGAAGGGGTCCTGTAGCTTCCACAAAGCTCGCAGAATTCTGGTTTGGCCTGTTTCCAAAGCCCAAGGCAAGGGAGGTTTAGTAGTCAAAATATTGTCCTGGTGACACTAAAGGTGTATACTCCTGGGGTGGGACAGGCATGTGTGGAATGAGAGTCTGTGAGTAGTGGGCATAAGTGGCTCCTGGGAGAGAATCCATCCTCATAAACTGTGTGTCTTTCTGTTGACCTTTCCTAGCCTAGGATTCCCTTGCCCAATGGAGCTTAATCCCAACTCGGAGGTGACCTACTGCTGAGAGTGATGAGCAGCGCGGTCTATGGCTAGGAGGTTCGAGGAAGGTCTGCACACAATTGGTGGTCTTCTATTAAAAGATAAGTACAAATTTTATGTTCATTTACATGTTGTGTATTTGTACATGTGCTATAATTGATGAGTAATGCATGTATATGTTGTATGTGTAGGCTTACTATTATTTCCACATTAATCTGTGTATTACCAAAATATGTTGTATGATTATGTTTATATATATGTACATGATAATTGCCATTTCTATGAGATAGCATGTCTTGGGCCTAGGTGGCTTGGATGTGTATGATGTTTCCGCAAGAATCTTTGTGTGGCATAGCCCAACTGGTTATGGTTGGGTGTGCTACAAATTGGAATCAATTTGGTATCAGAGCAGCCAAGGCTAAGTTAAGGTTGTGTAGGTGGCATTGTCTAGCCTGTTGGTGGTCGAGGATGTTACAGTAAGCCAAGGTCAACCACAATTAACCATGGGCATGGTCAACCAAGGTCAACCAAAATTAACTATGGTCATGGTCAAACAAGGTCATCGTCAACCATAATTAACCATGGTTAACCATGGGAAACCATAGTCAACCATATTAAACTAATGTCAACCAAGGTCTACCAAAGTTAACCATGGTCATGCTTAACCATAAGAAACTATGGTCACCCATAGTCAACTGGTAATGGTCAACCATATTCATAATCATGGTTAACCATGGAGTCATGGTCTACCATAGTCAACCATACTCATGCTCAACCATAGTCTACCACAATCAATCATGGTCATGGTCAACATGGTCATCCATGATCAACCATATCGTAAACATTTCATGATTATTGATATTGATATTTTAATTCAGACTATGAACAACTATGGACAACAAATGTCAACCATGATCAAACACAATCAACCATGGTCTTGGTCAACCAAGGTCAACCATAGTGAAGTTCATGCTCAACCAAGGTCAACAATATCTAATCATATTAAACCAAAGTCAACCAAGGTATACCAAAGCTAACCATGGTCATGGTCATTGTCATGGACAATAACTGTCTACCATGGTCATGATCATGCTCAGCCATGGTCAACAATAGTCAACCATAGTAAACCAAAGTTGACCATGGTCATGGTCATTATCATCGTCAACCATCATTAACCATGGTCATAGTCAACCAAGGTCAACCACATTTAACCATGGTTCTAGTCATGGACAACCATGGTCTACCATGATCAACCATGATTATTCATGGTCAACCATATTCATGCTCATCCATATTCATGGTCATGGTCATTACTAATTGGGGTTAACTATGGTCATGGTCATAGTCAACCATGATCAACCATGATCATGGTTAGCCATAGTCAACCACTGCAATGGTCGACCATAGTCCATCACTCTCAACCATGGTCATGGTCATGGTTAATGTTTTGTATTTATGTAATAATGTAATAATGTATTACTAGCACAATCACATAACTTGTGATTGATGAACATCGATAGGCAATGACAACATGAGGAAGAATTTAGGTCAAATCTACTATACATTCTGCATTAAATAGGTTATTCAAAACAGTGAAAGCTTATCATCTATTTAATTTTCTCATGTACAAACCCTAACCCTAACATAATATTAAATGATTCCCATACATTATACCCAACAGACTGCAAACATTTGAAATGGTGCTAGACGAATCACAACCTGAGTCCCAAGAATGGCGGGAAAGAACCTATCACATTTGTGACACCAAAATGGTTAAAGATGAAAATTAGATCGCAATTTAAAAATATTTGTCACAATACCAACCTTCCTAACCTTCTAAGTAGTCAAAACTTTAGTGATCTTGGAATGTTTCTTTTAATTTTTTTCAAGCATCAAAATAACATTTTAAAGAAATCTTAATTTTTTTCAAGCATCAAAATAACATTTTAAAGAAATCCAAGTAATCTCTTACTTTTCTTAAGGTCGGATAGACCAATTTTGGTTCCAGTGGATGTTAATCACCACCACCACCACCATCATAAACATTTTATGGGAGTTATTGGTTTCAAAATGTAGAGAAAAGGAAATGCATATGTTAATTTTCTCAATATAAAAGGATAGATAGCTACATTGGATTATTGGATTATGGGATTGAAGCATTCATTAGACTATCATTACCCAATAATATTTATTTATTTTTGTTAGCTATACTATCTGGGTCTGGACCAACTCTTAACATGGTTGGATTTGAGGTGTCCCCGCTGTTTAGAATAGATGACTTTCACTTAAGAAGTGTCTAGCCCTTAACATGGCTAAATTTGAGGTGTCCCCACTATTTAGAATTGATAACTTTTATTTAATGAGTGCATTAATAAGACACTCCCTCACCAACTCCTCTAGATCTAGGGGACTAGAAACAATAAAACTCTAAAAGTCTTTTCTTTTTAATTTACAAATATATAATTAATTTATATAATTAATTGTTGAATATCATTTAGGTAGGATGAAAAAAAATAACTCTAAATACAATATTTTAATGTTTTATTAAAATAAATCATTTTAGTTATAATATTTTAATTTTTTATTAAAATGAGAAAATCTCCAAATTATTTGGACATTTCTATATATACATATAAAAAAAAAATGAAAACAATAATTCTTCTACAATTGTTTTTGAGGTTGGTTAAATGTTCTATTTTTTAAGTTTTTGGTAGGAATTGGTGCGGCTATGTAAATTTGGACAAAATCTCTATTTTTTGTTGTTTAAATTTTCTTTTTAATGTATAAATGGATTCTAAAAATCCCCCAAGACACTCAGATTATACAAATTTAACCGCTCAAATCTACAAATCCAACCATTCATCACCAGATTTGGGGGCATTAATAGGAAAACTTAAATCACCAGATTTCAAACAAAATCAAAGAAAAAAATTACCAAAAAACCTCTAAAATGTAAAACATTTAGACTAATTCATTAACTTTCTATAATAAAGAAATGATATGATACCAAAATCCTTTTTTTTTTTGTTGTTCATAGAATAATTCATTAACTTTCTATAATAAAGAAATGATATGATACCAAAATCCTTTTTTTTGTTGTTCATAGAAGGTATCCAAACGGACGGATGTTGAATAAGTGGTAATTCTCGTAGGGTGTTGAAAATTCTCTTTGATTTCTTCATCTTTCATCTTATAAAGAAAGAAGGTTTCATATTCATATTGGTGAAGCCATTACAACAGAGTCGGCATAACAGAAAACCATGGCAGACTGCAGAAGCTTTCAGAGCCCAGCTGACGCTGGGAACATGTGATCTCACCATTCCCTTTTGTGTTTTGCTTTCATGTTCATTGTGTCAGGATTAGTGCGCATATCTGGGTGTATATTCACTGCGTATATCACAGAGATATCATAGTAACGCGCCGTGTAAGGATATAAGTGGAAGGAGATGCAGAAAAAATGTCGGTCTCGCCAAGGCCAAAATACCAGCAGAGACATGGGAAGAGATTGAATTCTTATTCCACCATTGGGCTTGATAATTTCAGAGCGTCTATGCCGAGCTCTCTGCGAAAAGAGAATATATTGCGCATAAGACTGGTGCGCCGGAGGCCATGGTGAGGTTTGTGTCTTCGAAGAAGGGATGGATTCCGGTTTTGCTCGGAGACAGAGGTCGGGAAATCAGCAGGAAAAATAGTGGCGGGGTTCCTGCGAGGGTTTCGATCGTGGGACCTTCTGAGACTAATAATGACGAAACGAGTGGGGATTTGAGAAAGGATGAGGGGAATGATATTATTGGCGAATCTGAGAGTATTTCGATTTCCGTGTTGGATGAGAGGAACCAGACCATGGTCTCGGTTTCTAAAGAATACGTTGTAGGGTTTTGGGTGTGAACGCGATGAGGTGAAATTCATTGTGAGCGGGGCTTCATTCTCATCATTCATAATGTAAATTTTCTTTCCTCTCCAAATAAGGACAAAAGAGACTTGGAGCATTAAGTATGATCAACAAAGATTCAATCTAGCTCCATCACCTAAGTCCAAGAAAGAGGAAAAACACATTGAAATATAAGACAAGAGGATTTGAGATTCAAATATTTTGAATAAGAGAATATGGGCACAATCCTACAAATACCTAAAAAGGAAGAAACATACAAAAAGAGTTGTGGACGACTTGGAACCTGAGATATGTAGTAAGGGTAAATATTTGTGCAAAAATGGACAACTAACCAGTAGAGTATAAGCATCCAGGCATTATTTCTAACCAACCCTTTAGCTTTTTTATGGATACTAGTAGTATCCATAGTTTCATATCCCCTATAGTGGTGGAAAAAAGTAAGCTAAATACTAAGAAGCTCTAGGACCCTTGGAATGTACAGATGGAAAATTGTATTAAGAAATGGATCAACCAAGTAATTTATGGATACATGGTAAACTTAAGAGCATGGAGTAGTGGAATATTTTTCTATGAGTTATCCTTGGGGATGTCCCTTATTCTTTGTCAATAAGAAAGAGGAACATTTCTAATGTCCATTGACTATAGAATCTTGAACAGGGTAACCATAAAAAACAAGTGTCCTTTACCCAGGATCGATGATCTATTTTATCATCTCAAGGGAGAAAATAGTTGGATTTAAGGTTAGGTTATCATCAAGTTAGAATCAACGAAGCTAATGTACCAAAGACTAACTTCAAAACCTAATATGGGAATTATCAATTCTTGCTCTTACCTTTTGGTTGGAAAAAATCCACCAAAATGTTCATGAGGTTGGTGAATGACATATTTCTAGACTATCTTGACAACTTTATATGCTAGTATTCATTGATGACATTTTGGTTTATTCTAAGAATGAGGAGGAGCATTAGGAACATCTTTGGTTAGTGTTGTGGAAGTTCTGGGAACACCATTTGTATGTAAGTTAAGTGTGAGTTCCTTAAGAAGGATATTTAGTATATTAGGCACATAATATATGAACAATGACCAAAGGTGGGCTTCAAGAAGATAGAAGCCATATCTAGTTGGCCATATCCAAAGAATGCAGTCGAGGTAAGAAGTTTTTTTGGATTGGCTAGTTACTATCGAAGGTTTTTTAAAGGTTTCTTCAGGATTGTCATCCCATTGTCAAAGTTGTGGGGTAAGGGAGTTAAGTTGATTTGGACAACCCTTCACAAAGATATATTTTAGGAACTTAAGAAGTTCCTTGTGTCTACACCCATACTAATACTTAGTGATTCTGACAACGATTTCTTGGTACCTATTGATTCCAGTAAGAAGGAATTGGGGGTGTGTTCATGTAAGAAGGAAGAGTTGTAAGTTATTATTCAAGGAAGTTGAATGTTCATGAACATAAGAACCCAACTCATAATATAGAGCTCCTTTCAATAGTGCATGCCCTCAAGGCATAAAGACACTACATAATCAATAAAAAAAATTGAATTCTGGATAGATAATGAAAGCTTGAAATACTTTTATAATCAACTACAATTGAAAATTGAATGGCAGATAGTGGTGTTGGGTGGAATTTCTAAGAAACTAAATTCTATGACTTACTATATATAAAAGGGAAAGGAGATTCTAGTAGTAGATGACCTAAGATAGAGATGACATATAGGTGCAATATTATAATCTATGTTGGACTTAAGGATAGAAATCAAAATGCTATCCAAGAAGGATAAATGGTATCAAGAATTATACTAAGAATTATTAAGGAGGAAGGATAGGACAGAAAAGGAAGTCAGAACATACGACGATTATCTTCTAGCTTTTGAATAATTGAATTTTTGTACTGGACCACAAGGACCTGAAAAGATTAGTATTTCATGAAGCACATCATGCCCCTTTTCTAGACACCTAGAATACCAAAGGACATATTAAAGTATGAATAAAATATATTGTCATCATGGTTTTAAATCAGATACTACTACCTATATGGCTTGATGTTTGGAANAAAAGATTAGTATTTCATGAAGCACATCATGCCCCTTTTCTAGACACCTAGAATACCAAAGGACATATTAAAGTATGAATAAAATATATTGTCATCATGGTTTTAAATCAGATACTACTACCTATATGGCTTGATGTTTGGAATATCAACAAATAAAGGTAGAACATTAGCATCTAGTTGAAAAATTGAATCCCCTAAATATACGATCTCCGAAGTGGGAAGAAATATCTACTGATTTCATCTCGAGGTTATTGAGAACCTCCAAATATAATGAATTGATAATGGTGGTAGTCAATTGACTAAGGAAGATATCCTAATTCATTCTAGTGAAGACTACTCTTTTGGGAATGTGACATAGACTGCATCTCCATTGGAGATGTAGTGAGGCTACATGGTGTACTGAAAGTAATTATGAAAAATTGTGACTCAAAGTTTACCTCCAAGTTTTGGAAAAGTTATTTTTATGAGCTACAAATAAAAGTAAGTTTCAGTCCATATCACCATATGGAGATACAATGGTTAGATAAAAAAGAGTCAATAGAAGCCTAAAAAACATGCTCAAAATCTGTGTGACGAATCATCTAAGAAGTTGGGAAGACTATTTACCTTTAGTGTACTTTTCCAATAACATTGGATGTCATTACTCCATCCATAAACTCCATTTTAAGCATTATACAGATGGAACTACAACTCCCCTATTAGTTGGGACAACCTGTAAGTACAAGTGACTCAAGAGAAAGATACCCTAGAAGAAATGGAAAATATAGTGAAACAAGTTCAACAAAATATAAAGATTACTCAAGACTAATAAAAACCTATGCGGATAAAAGGAGATTATAACAAAACTTCAAGGTTGGAGAATATGCATTTCTTATAGTTAAGACAAAAAGGAGTTCTTTGCTTCTGGGGAAATGGAAAAAACTAGAATTAATATATTGTAGATATTTCAATATCTTGGAACATATGGGTATCGTTGCCTATAAATGGTCCTTACCACTGCATGCTAAAATTCATGATATTTTCAAGTATATTTTCTTAAATATGTTCCTAACCCAAATCATGTGTTGGACTTTGATGCTATACAAATGAAGGAAATTGGATAATTTATCACCGAGCCCCTAGCCTTCATCGATAATAAGAAACAATACTTGTATAATAGATTAATAAATTAGGTCTGAAAGGTCTATTGGAAACACTACTTAGAATATGATGAAACTTGGGAATTGGAATCGAAAATGGAAAAGATTTATCCTCATTTGTTCAATGATGACTTGGCTTCGCAACTATAGCCTTTGTTAGTGGGAGAGAATTGTAACACCCCAATTTTTGGTTTGATGTTTTTAGTTATGACTAATAGTAGATGGTGATTTGGACTCATCATCCCCTCATTGTTTGATTCTATTTATAATTGGTTATGATAGACCTAGGCATCTATGTGGTTTCTTAAATTGTGATGAGCATTGATGTTTCATTGTTAATGATTTACTTAGCACTAATATTATTGATAATGGTTATGTTTCATTAATGATCTTTGATGATGATTTAGCATGATCAGTCCTCGTAATAATGTGGTTGACATTATACACATTTATTGAATAACATGCATATTGATGAACATCATTGTTATGATGTTCTTGATTTATGACGATGATGTTACATATACAATGTTATTATCAAAAGGACTAGTCTATTACAAGTTGAGACATTGATGGAAATACCATGAAACACACTTAAGGGAAAGGGATCATGTCTCAATGAGAATGATCGCCATATATTATAGCTTAGAAAGCCTTAGGAAAGGGGAAAACTTGAGGAAATGACCTCAAAATTTAACTGGGGTGAAAGGGGCAAGGGGAAAGAGTTGTAACTCACTTTTACCTTATTCTTGACACTTGTAATTTCACCATCAACCTCAATTTCTCCCTTAAGTTAGAAGGTAGAATATGAAGATACAAATCTTGGAAATGATGTTATACTTGGATGGGATTACAAAAGTATTACCTGACTTAGAGAGGGTTGGCTAGACTAAGAGGGAATGTACCAAGATTTTACCATTTTTATGCAAGAAATATGTGATTTTGAATTATGTACTTGGTAGAGTAGATCATGTTTTTTTTCTAAACTCATCTAAGTGGACTAAGAGGCTAGGAATGTGCTACCCATTGATGGGGTACTAAGGCTCATTTTGTGTCTAGCTACTTGTATTATTCTTTTTGAGCACTTTGGACACCTCTATCAAGTGTGACTATGTGCACCAAGGGAAGGGTGGTAATAATATCCTTCCATAGGGGTGGAAATACTGAGTGTGGTTACAATCACCAAGGGAGAGGGTGGTAGTAAGACCCCTACACACCATACCTTGAGGGGTTTTGAAGGTGTTGTAGTCCAAGAGGATCTCCACCACATTGAGGTTGATTAGCTGGGATTATAATATATAATAATCCTCTAGGAATTGCAAATTATTTGTAGAGATTGTTTTGTGTGACTAACATTCCTCACTCCATTGATCCTGAGCCATTCTCAAGGGGAAATACCTATGAAAGTGCTTGCATTTATTAGATGGAAAATTAACCTGTGGGTTTGGTTTCCTTCCTCTTTGGTTGACAATTGGATCGTGTGATTCTAGATTATTGATAGGATTATCACTTTAAATTTAGTAATCTAAGGGCTACATGTATTGGTTTTCATGTTTGAATTGTGTATTGTTGGTTTATAGTGATTAAATTATGAATTTATTATATGCATTATGGAACCTTGGCATATCTTCCTTATCTTATCTATTTGTTGGATTTATACTTTGATGATTATATATAGTTTTCTTAGGAATGTCATACTCTTAAATAAAAAACATGTTGTTCAAGTAACATTGAGATAGGTTGTTATAGGAACATAGATCTTAGTTAGAAATTGGTGAGCTCGGTTTGTTGTGTGTGTTGATTTTTATTGAGTTCACTCTAACTCATTTATGTGTCCCTTATGTAATTTATCATGGTACTAAAGCCTCTAGTTTTCAATAATCAAAACCCTACAACCTAAAATTCACATCATCTTTTTCACATTGTATACTAGTAATAAAAAAAACCTCTAAAACCTTATTTCCTCTGCATAACCTTCCAGATCTTTTCTATGAACATGCAGGCACCCCTACCTAGAGTTCTCACAGCCTACCAAAACTTTTTTTTTTTCAACTTGAAACACCTCAGTTTCACATATGTCACCATAGCCTTTTGTGGGTGAAGTAAATGTGGGTGTTCAAGTAGAATTAGGAGTTTAGTTTCATCCAGTATTCATTATATATGTGTGTGTGTGTGTGTGTGAGATGGTGGGATCATAGTTATTTTTTGAATTTAAATGAAACGGAGTTGCTAATACATAATCTTTATTTTAATTAACATAAATTAACCAATGAGTTTGACTCAACCAATTAATTAGTATACAAAATATTATATATATGTGTGTGTGGTAGGCTTATAGTTATTTTGTGAATTTAAATGAATAGTTGATAATACATAATCTATATTTTAATTAACATAAATCAAATAATTAGTAACTTATTAGAATTTACAATGTTTTCCGTGACTTGCAAGACTAGCCTGTGGCTGAGAAACTGCGACTCGGGGCATTCACCCGGGATCACATTGCCTTGAACCACACCAACCCTTAACATGGATGGATTTTTTTATCCCCACACGTTTCGAACTGGTGACTTTAACATCACAGAATGCCTTAACAACACACTCCCTCATTGAGTATCCTACACCTAAAAAACTTTAATAAATTATTTTAAATCTTCTCTAATTTAATATTATTTAATTATTGAATATTTTTAACAATAACAAATTATTATTAATTAAATCTTATAATTTTTATTAATTATATAAATTATAAAAATATTTTTATTCTCTTATAAAATAAATCAAACATATTAAAAAATACCAATAAATAAATAAGAAACACTATAAACAAATATAACATCATTTATTTACATCAATTGAACAAAACTACATTGTAGAAGCTAATGTAAAGAATCGTAAGATAACTATAGGAAATATCGATGGATCCCAATAAGATAGTCGAGTATATACATACAAAGATCAATAATTATAAGAAGATTATATGATAGAAAAAGGATGAAGACCATTGACATAATTTAATATTATAGAAAAGTTATCCCAATGTGAGCTTACAAAATTGTCACCAACATGATTTCTACTCTACACTATACAAAATAAGCAAAAGAAAACATTTTTGGTTTGGCTTTTAGATCTCACAACTCTCCTCCTAATTAGCCAAAAACAAAAACAAAAAATAGGTATCTTTATATAATCCTTACCTTCAATCCATATGTTCATTTATTATAATAACAATTGAAAGCCATTATATCTCCATAGAATAACCAAGAATTATATGGCCTTCACTTTTGATTTCCTTTCTTCTCCGAGTTTTTCCATTATTTCTTTTATTCTAATAATACATTATCTTTCATTTTATCTTCTTTTTAATAATACATTATCTTTCATTTTATCTTCTTTTTGGTTCTTGGACTCAATAACTTCTTTGACTTTATTTCTAGATAAACTAAAGGTGTTGAGTTTGTATAATAGAAATCGAGTTTTTTAGGCCTTTATTGGTTTTCTTTTTTTAGCACATTCGTAACAAATCATGGCATATTCAAAAGCACAAATAGCATTATGAGAGTGAACCAATTGAGCATAGCCACCTATATATGAGGCATAACTTCCATAATTATCCCCACATAACTATAACTACCCCGAACATGGTTTCTACTTTGTAACATAGAAAATACAAGAAATAAAACTTTCTTGCCATAAATATATCTTACTCTAGTATTTACGTTCATTCTGTTCATTCATTAATTGTGATAACTATAGTGCTAGTAGAGGACTAAAAGTAAACTTTCTTTTTAAGAAATTATGTTGGTGACAAATTTTCATGTAAAAAGTTATATATCTATGAATCACAATGAATCCATTGGATCACGTGCATCAATGCTCTAGATGTAAACATTGTTGGATTAATTAATTCTTACATGCATAATTTTTGGTTCTCCATGTAGGGAGCAGGAAACGTGAAAGACAAGATGGTCATAACAATAAGATGGCGAAAATCCAAACCAAAACAAGTGTCATCTTTATTTTTATATATTCTTTCCCTATTTTTATAGAGAATAATTCTTTAGTATGTATTTAAGTTAGGTGGTATATCACAACACTATGTACTTAGTCATGGTTTGAATGGTGGTTGTTTTTTTCTTCAACATAGTGTATTAGCCTGAACCTTGAAGAGAAGATATGGGTTTTAGGGAGGATAAAGACAATAAGGAAGAGGATAAAAATGATATACATAAGAAAGAAGTGGGGAGAAAAAAGAATGTGGTACTGGTGGGATAAGAAGTACGGTGAAGAAAAAAATGTTGGTGTTAGGTAAGAAAAATGAAGTTTGTATTCCTAGATATTGCATTGAGTGGGTTCATCATCCTCAACACTTCAATTATGAAAACCCAAATGTATGTTCTATAATGTAACACTCTTATAGTACTATTAATGTGTGTGTGTGTGTGTGTTGTGGGAAAGCCCAAATAATTAGGGAACTAAAAGTTTTTCATTTGAAGATATGAAGGTCTTATATATCTCAACAAAATCAAATAAACTAATAGGGAAGAATTCCTAACAATGAAATAAGCTAGGTGGTATATCACAAAACTAGGTACTTGACAATAACTTGAATCGCGATTTTTTTCTTCTTTAGTGCAATGTATTAGCATGAAATTTGAAGAGAATAGATGTGTTTTAGGGAGGATGGAGACAGTTAGAAAGGGGACAAAAACAATGGAGGCAAGAAATAAAGGGAAAGAAGAAGGAAGGTGGTGGTGGTGGTGGTGGTGATAAGAAGGAAAGTGGTGAGGAGAAGAAGGATGGTGGAGAAAAAAAAAAGGTAGGATGGGATGATGATGATAAGAAGGGTGGTGATGACGAAAATGAGAAGGTCGATGCAAGGTAACAAAAATGAAGTCCCTTTTCCTAGATATGTCATTGAGTATGTTCATCCTCCTTAGCTCTTTAGTGATGAAAATCAAAATGCCTTCTCTATAATGTAACTCTCTTAGAGTAATTTTAGTAGAAATGTGTTCTAGGAAAGCCTAAATCCCTTAGGGAACTGAAAGGTTATCATTTGAGGATATAAAGGTACTATCAAACCTATCGAAATCGAATATGTTAACAAGGGAGAATTCTTTATCTTGGATTTAGTGTATTAGTATGATCTTTAAAAGGAAGAGACGGGTTTCAAGGAGGATGTGTGATTTCCTAATAGCCCAACTACAATTTTGTTTCATGGAATAGTAGCACAATATAATTTTATAGAAATCCATGCATTATCCCATGCAGTAGTATATCTATTCCAATCAAGTGGAATGGATAATCAAAACTATGTTGTAATAAATATATGTATGTTTGCAACCTCTTATTGTATATTTTTTCCTTCATGATTATATTATAATTCTTCGCATCATGCATTATCATTCCTTTCATAGTTATCTTATGATTCTTCACATCAAGATATTTAGGTTGCACTATTGTCAATAATCACTTGGAATTCTTTGAAAGAATTTTCTGAGAATGATATGCAATTGATAACAATTTCTTAAAATGTAAATTTTTTATCGCAAATTTTATCACAACATAAATATAATACTATATATTTATACATTTGATATTATACAAATGAAAAACAATGCAAACAATTAAGTGTCACATGACAATGCAAATACAACACAAAACACAAACACAACACAAATTGAAAAAGAAAAGATTTTGGAATTTTGAGCATCGTAAATATGATGCAACATCATGATGTGCATTCACAAAAAAACCTTTAGATGGAGATTTGAGCGCTAAAACAACGCAAATAAAAAACAATAGACCCTGGTATTGTAATAATGGTATTATTGGGTTATGGAAGTGTAATCATTGAACTTACTCTATGTCACTAATATCATTTTCACAATTATCATAATTATATTATTACTACCAATTTCATATTTATGTTAATTTACAATTAGTGTTAATCCCTATTTGTCATGTTATATAGATTATGGTTATGATTGTCTTACTCCAATGTGAATTAGATTATGTCAATTGGGTTACTCCAATGTGAGCGTTAAAATCTCGCAATTGTGTTATTGAGATTTTGGTGTGTCCTTCTTTTTATGTCAAAGCTAATTATCTATAATTTGATTATAGAATAAGTGTATGATTTCTCTAGTATCGTACAAAAGTATATCAGAAATATCCATAACCTTTGAAAAACATTATTTTGGTTAGCAAAAGCTACAAGAATAAAGTCTTGTTGGTTTGGCTAGTTTTTATTGATGAACAATGTCCACCCTAAAAAGCAACATTGAATGTTGTTGTGGGTGGTGTGAAAGCTATTTCTAGTCCACTCTAAAAAGCAACATTGAATGTTGTCTTGGGTGGTGTGAAAGCTATTTCTAGTCCACCCTAAAAAACAACATTAACTGTTGTCGTGGGTGGTGTAAAAGCTATTGCTAGTCCCTACAAATAAAATTAAAATAAAGATTAAAAATTAAATGTTGTCGTGGGTGATAATAATAATAATAATAATCTATTTTTAAGGTCACGACCAAGCCAGCACATCAAATTGGTGTATGAGACCCCCTTGTTTGTGGGACAAAGGACCCCCCTCCACCTAGCGATTTGACTGGTAAAGTCTACGAAGGTATACATACCCTACCCCCCTCTGGATTCAAACCTATGACCTCTTAAGAGAAAACACATGTTCTTAACCATTAGGCAAACTATTACTAATCCCTAAAAATAAAATAGAGATTAAAAATTAAAGTATATGAGAAAGCATCAGCAACTTTTAAAAAACATTTTGAATAGCAAAAGCTACAAGACTAAAGTCTTGTTGGCTTGGCTAGTTTCTATTGACCAAGAATATCCACCCTAAAACTCAACATTATTGTAGCCTGTGATTTAAAGGTAAAGTAATTGGATTTGAATTGCTTTCAAATCCAAGAATCTTTACACCACCCACCTTAGTATAGCAAAATGGATATTTAAGTATTTATTTCCAACCTCTGTTTTATTTGTAAGAACTAGTCACTATGCAGTTTCCTTGCTTAAATATCTTTTTCACTATTTCAAAATCCAAAAAGCTTAAAAAATATTTAAATCTAATAAATATTTTTTCATGTATTATTTTTAAAATTTAAATCATTTTAATCCCAAATTTCATGTGATCTATCCTTCCTTAAATATCTTTTTCACTACTTCAACTTATAAAAAGCTAAAGTGATATTTAAATCGAATATCTCCAAAGAACTTGGGAGATATTTAAATCTAATAATTATTTTAGAGAGCTTGAGATATTGAAATCTAATAATTATTTTTTAATTTAACTTTTTAAGAATTTAAATCATTTCAACCCCGATTTT
>SNQJ01S0018350.1:18406-30432 GCA_010110895.2 Picea sitchensis | reverse complement strand
TACTACTCATGCATTATGTTTTGGAGGTTCAAACACTTTTCTACAGGGATATGTTGATTCAAATATGGCAGGTGATAAAGATAGCAGGAGGAGTACCACAGGGTATGTTTTTACTATAGGTTGAACAATAGTAAGTTGGATTTCGAAACTACAAAAGGTTGTTGCACTTTCAACAACAGAGTCAGAGTATGTTGCTGCTACAGAGGCTAGTAAAGAGATGATTTGGTTACAGAGGTTTATGGAGGAATTGGGAAAGAAGCAAGAGAATAGCAGGTTGTACTGTGACAATGAGAGTGCCATTCATCTTGCAAAGAACTCAACCTTCCATTAAAATACTAAGCATATATAGTGAGTTACCACTTCATACGATTAACCTTGGAAGATGGACATTTGAAGTTGGAAAAGATACACACTAGCCAGAATCCTGCAAACATGTTAACAAAGGGAGTAACCAGGGAGAAACTGACAGTTTCAGTTGGTATTCAAGAATGAAGATGAAGATGAGAAATTTGCCAGGTCCAAGAAGGTTCAGAGTCCAGCATATACAACAGCGGTGGAGTTGTTGAGATCAGTCTCCAAGTGGGAGATTGTTGGTTGTGGATCTTGATTATCTTCTTGATTCAGAGGTATTTTACTTTCAGCCGTGTTTATACCCCATGAAGTATGCACACTCTTCCACGCGAGGGAGTGAAGAGGGGGTACCCCCTCTGTGGGGTCTGGGGGGGATATCCCCCTGATTGGGGGCAAGCTGGCCCCCAGCGTCCCCCGAAGAAAAAATTGCCTTGTAAATGTATATTGTAATTTCATTGTAAATCTGGACCGTTCATTATAAGGTCACAGATCTAATAGTAGAAATTATGTTAGGGTTTTTGCCCTAGAAGGCAACCCTCTTTTATGAGGGAAATGTATTGCGGCTATGTTTGATGGCGAATATTGTATTATGAGATAGGAGACTGTGAGAAAAAGAGGAGGAAGTTACAACGTGTTTGCTGTAGGTTGTATCCCTTCATATGCTGGATAATAATAAAGGAAGGACCTGGCAATTTCTCTCGTGGACGTAGCTCACACTGGGTGAACCACGTAAATTTGTGTCTCTATTGTATTGTGTATCTTCTGTGTTTTGTTTCCGCATTTGTTTTATTTTATTGCTCCATGTTCCTATTTTTCTAACATGGTGTTCTTAACACATTACCAATTGTCCATCCAATATGAGATATGCATTGAGTTATTGAATTCACTGAGTCAAGACAATGCCACCCACATCTCTGATCATATTCATGAGTGGCATCGACAACGGAGGATTATTAAGACTCAGATTCCATACAAACTAGTTATAGAGTGGTTCACTAAGTCCCTCTTACCACCCATTTCCAGAGATGTAGCTATGGTCGTGGCCGCCACCAAGGAGAAAGCTATCATGCCTGCCCAACACTTAAACTTGATCTACTTGCATTTGGGTACTCTCTAAGATATCATTCCAAATGCTCCTCAACCGTCAACAAATCCCAGTAAGCCAAAACCAAAACCCCATGTTGATGGTGTGGTTGGTATTATTTCCCATGTGTTTGTGAACCAGTTAGCTGACCAAATGGGTCATATGTCGATTACATCACACCCGTTGGCTACTGGAACTAGAGCTCAAACTGCTGCAGTTCCCTCTCAAACCTCTAATGTGCAATTGGGGAAGTACACACAACCGAAAAATCCTTAGAAATATGGAGGAAAAAATAAAATAAACAAAAAGAAAAATTCCAATTATGAGAAAGGGACTGCTCCCACCTAGAATACCCAGGAAGAAGGCATTAAAGAGAAAAATAATATTCATTTTCTCTGCACCATTTGTGGGGAAGACCACCCTACTCACTAATTCCCTAGGAAGGATGAGGTCCACATATTTTTGGCACAACAATGGGCTCCTCAACAACCTAATATATTAACTCATCCTTTCCCCCCCCAACCTCAACACATGGTTTCCACAAATCCTACCCTTCCGCTAGGGGGAATCGTAGGTACCCCTCACGATGAGGGGTCTCCATCGAATGATTCCATTTTCATGTGTGACCAAATGATCAATTTATAGACATGAGCTAAAAATTTTGAAATTCTCGAGCCTTCGAATGCTGACCCAAAAGTAACATCTTCATCCCAGCCTAGGGGCCATCTCTAGATAGAGAATCCATTTCTTGATTCATCAGTTCACCCCCTGAAGGGAATTCTTAGATGTACGATGCACAATCCCAACATATGGGATTCCCACAACTATAGTATTGTGGAAGAATTATCCCATGCACCTTGTTCCATGTCAACACTGGAAGTTCTCCAGAGCTACCCCACACAACATAAATTATTTCTCTCGACCATAGGTGGGGTTGATCCCTTGGATTCGAACTTGATGACTTTTGATTCATCTCAGGTAACTCATAGGCTCTCCCATCAAGTCTCCTTTTAGATTATACTACAATCATTGGGGAAAAATATCTACCATACAGTGGTGGATGAAGGAGCCTCAATTTGCATAATGTCTATTTCTTGTTGGAAAGCCTTGGGCTCTCCTAATCTTGATACATCTGCCACACTTATGAAAGCATTCGATGGACACATGTTCCAATGCCATGAAACAATCACCGCCTTACCCATCGAGTTAGGTGGTAATACTGTCTCTGTCATCGTGGAGGTCATTGAAAAACCACTTGATTACAATCTATTACACAGGTGTACTTGGTTCTATGAGATGAATGTAGTTGTCTCGTTGATCTTTAGGGTCCTACACTTCCCTCACCAAGGGAAAATTGTTACCATAGATCAATTGGTGTTTTGTACCCCAGACCTTGGATCCAATGCGAGGTCTAAGGTACGCTTTGTCAGTGATACCACACAATTTTCTTTGAATGTTGGTGTGGGGATGTTAAAATATCCTTCTCTTATGGGTATATTCCCCCTTCCCCCACCATCTCCTACTGAAATTATTTCTCCTATCAACATGATCTCCTCATCTACCAACAGATCCCTCAGGTCTTCCGATGCTTGGGTGGTACCTCATTCTGAGGATGTTGAATAATTTGTAGCTTCCATATTGCTCACTGCGGTCAAGATTTTTGATCCAAAAATCCCATTGGCATTAGCTGATACTGGTCAACACCTCCATCCTCATATGGATTGTGACCAACCTACTCCACCTGAACGAGTTTTTGAGTCTCCAAGTTTGCATGTCTTCGTTGATTTTGAGTTTCCTTCAGAAGAGACCATTTTGGATGTCATGGCTTCCATAGACACACCCAAGGAAGATGAGCATCATGTAAAATCCTTCCTCCCTAGTTTGGAACTAATGAGAGTTGACATGATGGGACTGTTGATGATTAAAACTGCGTGAGACATCCTCCAGTACACAGACTGAGTAAGTCAGACTGAGAGAAATACCATGAGTTGGGTGTGCCCATGATATGGGTGTGTGGTTCCTCTCTGAGACAGAGAAGGAACGTTTGTGCCCCTGTGTGGGGTGAGGAAGCCCATGAGTTGGGTGTGTGGTTCCTCTCTGAGATAGAGATGGAATGTTGTGTACCCCTGCGAGGGATGAAGGAGCCCATGTGATGGGTTTACTGTTCTCCTATGTGCAGAGAGTTGAGATGATACTCGAGATGATTCTCCTATTTAACACAATGAGAAATAATATATGTTGAGTTGGACGTGCCTGTGGCTGAGCATAGGTGAATGTGTGTAAAATCCCATGAGTTGGGTGCATCACTCTAATATAGAGATGAAAATATGTATTATCCTCCTCTGTGCAAAGAGTTGAGATGATGTGATACTGTAGATGATTCTCCTGTGTAACACTGTGATAAAGAAGATCTGCTGAGTTGGACGTGCCTGTGGCTGAGCACAGGTGAACGTGATCCTAGTGGTTGAGCACTAGTGAGTGTGGTTCTCTTGTGAGACGCAGTGAGATAGAGATGTGGAAATCCCTGTGGCTGAGCACAGATGGATGCACACCTAGTGGCTGAGCACTAGTGGGTGTATGATATCCCTTGCTATATTGTACAAGAGTCATAATTACATGTAACCCTATTTGTGATGCAAAGTGTATAGGTCGACCCCACCATAAAGTGAAATATAATTAATGTAAAAGATAATTAATATGGAAATTATTAATTATATTTTAAGTTATTAAGGTCGGCCCTATTGTTCCAATAGACACATCATTTGATGTGATAAGTATTATATAAATAAAGGTGAATCCCGATTGAGGAAACACATTTAACATTGTGTTATCTCATGATTTCAGAAGTTTTGGTTTAAAATTATGAGAATTACAACACCCTTTTGTGTGCTAGGTTTGGTGATGGCGTGGGAGGTCTTTCTCTTGAATAATATAGCAAAGGATTGGTTGGGTTTTCTTCCCTTGTTGATAAGGGTTTCCCAAGATACTTCTTGTGTTCTTGTGTATGGTTATTCTTCTTGTGATCTTGGTTTGCTACAGTAGTTATGGTTCAAGTAAGAGTTAAACAAAATTTTTTAAAGTAAAAGCATGAGCCATAGCTCATTGAAAATTCAACATGGTATTAGAGAAGGGTTGAAAAAGATCATTTCACATTAAAGTTGAAGGTAAGGGCTACCACAAATCTAATGTAGGTGTGAAGAGAAGAGGGCCAAACCTCTCTTTAAAAATTCTGTGGTAGATGATGAGGCTAGACCCCTCTTAATTTCATTGTGAAGGTTGAGGCTGGCTGCAGGCCTGGCTGAGCACTATTGAATACCATAAAAGGAGACCGCAACAATGGAGATCCCCCCCTAAATATGCCGCAGAAGACCCTAACAACATACCCTTTAATGAAGAGGGGCCAAGCCCTTTCTGAAGTGAAAACTAAGGCTGTCGCAGCCTAAAATCTGAGGTAGTATCCGGATTTATAAAGTGAATGTTGAGGCTATCGTCTTGTGTAAGGATTACCTTAGCCCGAGGGCAATGGAAGAGCACCGTTTTCATTTTTGCGGGCAAACCGTGGAAATTTAAAGGTTGTGTGAGCCTCCTGTAGCAGGCCGAGTGCTGTGGGAAAAGGATTGTGCTGAGAGAGGATGGTTTAAAGGGACCTTGCTAGCATAAGAGATCTGTTTGTTCTCTTAAAACTATTATAATATCAAATCTATTGTTTGCTAAAGAAGACCGCCCATCTTGGAGTCTATCAAGTTCATCTTATCCACAATTTATCCAATTTATTTTGTGCAGACTAAGGTGCACCAATTGAGGGTATCCTAGGAAATTTATGGTTGACAAGTTCATGCATGGAAGAGCATTATTTTTAGATTTTATTAGTGATTTTTTTTTCAAGCATGGATGAATGCTCAATTGGTGTACAACTCAAGTATTTTATTTTTGTGTATTATCCTCTCCAACTATTTTTTGAAGTTGTGCTAATGTATTATCCTATCCAACTATTGTTCGAACTTTTATGCTCTTGCCTATGATGTCCATCTACTCCTAAAGTTCTCTCCAAAGGAAATTGTAATCGCTTGCCTAAGTGCATCAAATATATTGGTAAGAAAACAATACTTGTTGAAGAAGAGCGAGAGCTACCCTTGCCTAAAATGAACACGGTGTTACAATCACAATTGTTGAAAATATCTCCACCACAAGAAATGTCTAGTATAACTGCATCTAATGATAAGGAGGTATTATTTTTTGAAAGGAAATTCAAAGTTCATGTTACACTGGGCTATCGTGGGCATATATCTCTTTGAAAAACACTTCATCTAGAGTTGCTTGTAGGTGATAAGAGTGGACCGATGAAACTTATTGAAACACAAAGTTTTAATATTGAAGATGATTTGGAGCATAGGATGGCTGAAGCAGAAAATCGATTTGCAATAATATATTCTGACTTGCACAAGTTCTATATTTCATTATTAATAGATCCAAAAGACAACAATAGTGGTTTCCTGAAGTTTTTGGTCTTAAATATTTGTGCTAGCAGCTCAAGGGTATTTCAGACAATCAAGACATTGGTTGACAACAAGGAGATTCTCATTATTACCTATGTCATCTACAAACAACAATAAATCCTTGATTACAGTCTTGAGCTACAAGGTTGATGAAAATACTTGTATAGCACAAGGTGGATACAAGGGAAAACAAGTTTGTTTATAGAATGTAGCAGTGGCAGGTGGCCACAGGAAGCTACAACAACATAATTTGCCTTCTAGCCTATGGTAAACAAGCAAGGAATGTCATTGCCCATCATGACATTGACAAGAAAGCATAATCTTCATTAGTTTACACTCTCAGGTATGCACTTGCATATATTATTTTTGCATCATTGTTATCAGGGTACTTGTAGGAGGAAGGGATATTTGCTGTAATCATGGATCTAGAGGGATCTCAGTACATTTAGAGGAATAACACACTGGAAGTGAAGACTCCAGGTTTGATTGTTTTAAATTATCATGCCTCTAACCTACATTTCTAAGGTTACTACATTACATGTAGGTATTGTAGCTATAAAAACAATCCTTAAAATGTTTTGATTCTAGATATGTACTCATGAATCTTCTCTAGGAGATATTCTTGTCTTGTTTCCTTTCGTTTGTTTTCTTGTTCCAGGCAGGTTAACAACAAAGGAATTATCCTTCAGACTTCAGAGGGAGTCACTTGACTCAGAAGGAGTCAAACTAATTGAGAAAGAGAGACATTACTTTCTTCCTCTTTAGTGGTCTAAAGGGAGATAAGCATTGATACAGTTGATCCATTTTTTCCAGTTGATATTCCCAGGGACTTTGCACTAGGCTATAAAAGGCCTGTTTGGGATTGACAAACTCTGCAAGAGGCATAAAGACATGCAACTGATGGAAGTGTCGAGAAATACAAAATGAGACTTGTAGTCAGAGGATTCTCACAAGTAGAGGGAGTGAACTATGATGAGACATATTGATCAAGTAGCCCGATGCACTTCCATCTGTACTACCATCCATGAGTTGGAAACTACATTAGATAGATGGATTCTTGATGAGTTTGGGTTTCAACAAGAGTGTTGATGATCCAAACCTATACTATTACATTGCTGGTGACAAGGGCCTCGTTTTGATGACTTATTTAGGAAGCCATGTTGTTGGATACAAGCAAGCCTTGACTTCTGATTTCGAGATGAAGGATATGGGTATGTTGCACTACTTCTTGGGACAAGAAGTATGACAGAGGACCAATGAGACTTTTCCTAAGTCAAGGAAAATATACAATGGGGATATTAAAGAAGTTCAGTATGAAATAATGCAAATCCATGTCTACACTGATGGTGATGGATTTGGCGAAAAATAAATAATGATGATTCAGATGAGATTGATCCACATGTGTACCAACAACTGATTGGATCATTGATGTATCCGATTAACACCAAACCTGATATATGCTATGCAGCGAATGTGCTTAGTCAATCCATGAGTTAGCTGAGACAAACTCACTGGATAGCAGTAAAGCATATATTGAGATATATATGAGGCACAATTGCATATGTCCTGAGATATGCCTCCAGTGCGAACTTGAGTTTGCAGGGATATGCCGATATAGATTGAGAAAAGAGTACAATGGATTGGAAGAGCACATCAGTTTGTTGTTTTACCTTGGAGTTTGCCATGGATTCCTGGTGCAATAGAAAACAAAGCTCCATGGCCTTGAGTACCGCAGAAGCAGAGTATATAGCATTGAGTGTGGCAGTCCGTGAAGTAGTGTGGCTTTGCAAGCTTCTAACAGATTTATTTGATCATGAGATGGATCCTATTATTATTTAACTAGAGCTGTGTGAAGCTCTACGAGAACCCTGTGTTTTATGATAGATCGAAACACATTGAGATAAAATATCATTATATCAGAGACATGATGCAGAGGAAAGCAATACATGTGAAATACCTTCCTACACTTGAGCATATTGCAAATATCTTCACCAAACTGGCTTGGTGGAGAATACCTCTCTAGCCGAAAGGGAGTGTTGATGACTACAACCAAGACGAAGTTTGAGTACTTCTGTATGAGATTTGTCCTGATGGAGAATTCCTCCCTAGATGAGAGGGAGTGTTGATGATTACAACTGCGTGAGACATCCTCCAGAACACAGACTGAGTAAGTCGGCCTGAGAGAAATCCCATGAGTTGGGTGTTCCCATGAGCTGGGTGTGTGGTTCCTCTTTGAGACAGAGAAAGAATGTTGTGTGCCCCTGTGTGGGGTGAGGAAGCCCATGAGTTGGGTTTTTGGTTCCTCTCTGATACAGAGATGTAATGTTGTGTACCTCTGTGAGGGGTGAAGGATCCCATGTGATGGGTTTACTGTTCTCCTCTGTGCAGAGAGTTGATATGATACTCCAGATGATTCTGCTATGTAACGCAGTGAGAAAGAAGACCTACTAAGTTGGACGTGCCTATGGATGAGCACAAGTGAATGTGTGGAAAATCCCATGAGTTGGGTGCATCGTTCTGAGACAGAGATGAAACGATGTATTAGCCTCCTCTGTGTGGAGAGTTGAGATGATGTGATACTCAGATGATTCTCTTGTGTAAAACAATGAGAAATAAGATCTGTTGAGTTGGACGTGCCTGTGGTTGAGTATAAGTGAACGTGATCCTAGTGGTTGAGCACTAGTCAGTGTGGTTATCCTGTGAGACGCAGTGAGATAGAGATACAGATATCCATATGGCTGAGCATAGATGTATGTGCCCCTAGTGGCTGAGCACTAGTGGGTGTATGAGATCCCTTGCTATATTGTACAAGAGTCAGACTTACCTGTAACCCTATTTGTGATGTAAAGGGTACAGGTCGGCCCCACCATAAAGTGAAAGACAATTATGTAAAAGATAATTAATATGGAAATTATTAATTATATTTTAAGTTATTGAGGTTGACCCTATTGTGCCAATAAACACATCATTTGATGTGATAAGTATTATATAAATAAAGGTGAATCCCCATTGAAGAAACACACTTAACATTGTGTCATCTCATGATTTCATAAGTTGTGGTATGAAATTATGATAATTATAACACCCTTTTGTGTGCTAGGTTTGGTGATGGTGTGGGAGATCTTTCTCTTGAAGAATACAACGAAGGATTGGCTGGGTTTTCTTCCCTTGTTGAGAAGGGTTTCCTAGGATACTTCTTGTGTTCTTGTGCATGGTTATTCTTCTTGTGATATTGGTTTGCTGCAGTAGTTATGGTTCAAGTAAGAGTTAAACATAAAATTTTAAAGTAAAAGAATGAGCCATTTCTCATTGAAAATTCAACATGGCCTTGATCTGATATTGGGGGCATTTGCTGGGACACCTAGTGAAATCCCTAGTCTTGATCCTTTTCTGCCTCGGTTATTTATTTTAGAACTTACCACTAAGTTCTATACTTCCCCTTCCATCGAAGATTTACGTTTCATATTTTCTTCATGTCTTGATGGATCCCATCAAGGAGCTTCCCTAGCTTGCGAGACTAATCACAATGAGTATCTTCATATGAAAAAATTCAATCATGTGTGGTGTGGCTCTAACATGGTAAGCCATATGATGTCGACATCGACTCATAAGTTCATTGATTATGAAAAATATCCTTGGCTTGAGCCTAACAATGGGCTCTACTTAACCTAAATTGCTAGAATGCGTAGTGCCTTGTACATAGGTGTGTGGTGTGAGTGCTTTTTTTTCCCTTTATCATATCCAAAAAGTATAATTTTCCTTTTTGAGATTTCATTATTCATTTTGACCTTAGAATCTAGTTTACAAGTGTTGACAGGATTCTAGGGATACTTTTTCACAAAGATGGCGACATCCACTACACTTGAGGTATATATTCCTAACCTGGCATATATGGATATATTTTTCCCTGCACTTTCCATTTTTCATTATTAACCATCCATACTGCCAACAATATGTCTTAGGTTCGAACTCGATAGGTTGTGATGCTAGCCACTCCTTTTGCATGTCGTAACTAGTTCTATAATGCCTACCTATCATGGGCACCCTAGTTAGCATCCATAATGCCATCCAGTTTCCATAGTACATTTTCCAGTAGGCCCGAGAGCCCTCCTTTAGCCTCACCATGACTTGAAGATTGAGCCTCATTTTTCTCTCTTCGTCTATATTCTAGCCATATCTCGTGGGGGTTCCTAAATTTTTTTAAATGGTTGCCTATGCATTCGATGTTGCGTAATGTCTCCTACCATTGCATTGTTGTTTTACCATATCCTGCTTATGGCTATGCAGTAGCCTTGACCATCTGCATTTTGCATTATTTGGCCTCTGTTTTTCATTCACCTACTTAGGGAGAGAACAACTACTAAGAGTGGACCTTACTTGCTAGTACCATTTGCATTCCTCATTGCTTATGTTGATTCCATGCACTTAGAACATAGGAGCATGCTATTAAGCCACTTTTTCTCTCCCTCCAAGTACACTTTTATCTCTTTTTCAGACTCGTAAAAGGACACGAAAAAAACACTCCCAAGTCTCCTTTAAGCTCTTTTCAGACTTTCTAAACATGAAAAGATTGCCGAGTGAGCTTGTTGTCTTTCACACTCGTTAAATGGTTTTGTAAGGATGTCTATTCAATGCAATTTTAACCCTTTTTTGGACTAGATTGACTACTTACGGAAAATGAATACTCTAGTCAACTTGGGCTAGAATAGTTCTCCCTTGTATTGTTTTATAATTTTTCAGGCTTGTGGGACTAGGTTTACGAAAAAGAACATCGAGCTTACTTGGGTAACTCTTTCATGCTCGTTGAACCATTAAGGAGATGAAAAATAAATAAATAAAAAGAAGGTGGGGGTTTTTCACCATTGGTCTGTAAAAAAAATGGTAGCGTTAGTCGAGTCACCCTTGAACATGGCACTTGTTTGAGTCCTCATCATACAGTTGGGTTTTATCTCTCCTAGGAGCCATCCCAATAATATGAGTCAAAGATACTCCTCCAATTGGTTACTCTTCCAGTCATCATGGAGAGTGCTTCAATGCCTCCCATGTTGCACTATATTCATCCAAATCTTGTTTATTGCTACCAAGTCACCATAGTGTCATGCTATATGTTCAAGGGAAGTTTCATCCTGAGTCGACCATCTGCTATTTTGCTGACTTTTCGAGTCGGCCATCCTCGTGTCAGGTGTACTTTGTGATGCTCTCTCTTCACATCATATCTCTATGTATGTCTCCTGTCAATTGATGGGGATACATCAAGGCCCTCCTTCGAAGCATCTATTCCTATTGACTTCAATACATTATCTAGGATAGGGATCTAGAAACCATCTAGTACCTTGGAGCTTGCAGTCATTAGTGGCATTCCTCCTCGTGATCAACAATGGGTTTTCATCATTGAATCCTTATCAATTGAGTCTACGAGTGTTCGACACCAACTCATCTATTCACACTCGCTAGATTGTACTAGGTACCTTGGGGTCCATCTTCATCATCGGTCAGTCCCCTCGTGTCTGTTAACGATATACCTCAATGACTGGTAATCATACGGTTTTTATCATGATCAACATCAGTTCATCTATTCACATGGCGTAGATTCGTACCATCGGGGTTTGGGACGAATACCTTGGGCTTGGGGACACATCCTTCATTCACAACATCCCTTCCCAAGTTGCGATGGAATATCTCACTTGTAAATGAAGACTTAGAGGGCACTCTCCTTAGTGCTCATTGTTGAAATAATGTAACTGCGAAGAGTATTCTTATTATTATTGTTATTTTATTCATAGGATTAATCCCCATTGTGGATTAATCATGTCGGTAATTGTATTAGGACCAAATCCCCTTTTGTGGATTGGTCAACAGAAAATTATATTAGGCAGAATAAGAAGTCGACCCCAGCAGTTAATAACAAGACCCAGAAATATAATAAAGGTGGGTTTACCCACCGAGATTAAGAATTCAGCCCTGCCAGTGAAGAGACACTTCACACATGCCATAACTTGTATAAATAAAGGAGGCTAGTGCCTCATTTGAACACAACTCACTTGCTCAGTTTGAGAGACAAGTTCTGATCTATTACCGGAAAAGGAGAGAGGGAG
>SNQJ01S0018350.1:0-18396 GCA_010110895.2 Picea sitchensis | reverse complement strand
CTGATCTGTTATCGGAAAAGGAGAGAGGGAGAAGAGTGGCGCATATTTTGGAGAGGACTATCTGTATTGGTTTGAGTTATCTCTTGACATTGTATTGGCAATTTATGATAATGAAGTCTTTGTTGGGTTTTCTTCCCCTAGAGGGTTTCCTAGGATAAATGTTGTGTCTCTTGTGAATGTGTATTTTTAGTGATCTTGTTCTTATCTATTGAAATGCAAAGAACTATAATAATGGCATAAACATTAACACTCATTGTCTTCCTGACATATATATGTTGTGCCATATATTTTCATTGTATCTTTTTGTGGCTATGATTATGTTCCTGACATAGATCCACACTGTATCTGCTGGTGGTTATGATTGAGTCATGATATATCCACATTGTATTGTCTCATGGCTATGGTTTTATTGATGACATGGATCCACTGTGTATTCTTTTGTGGCCATGATATAACATTTCATTTCATGGATACACAGTGTATTGTTTGGAAACCATGCTCATTCTATGTCTGAGTATGTCTACCTAGGGGATTAGTCTATATATACTCATACTTGGTGTTTGATTGCAGGTCCTCGTTGGTCTACCAAACCTCCTTTTCTATCTCCTTGCGCTACCTTATATGGAAATTATTGTAATGTATTTCATCCATCCACTCCTTTCCTGACCTCACACATTAGGGGGCATCTGTTATAGTCTTAATCTCCACCCTACAAGCCAGAGATGATAAAATTCTAAATTCATCTTTTTCCAAAGAGTTTAACCCTTATTGACATCCTCTCGGGTCACCTACTAGGAAACAAGCAAGGTCCTCACTATACATTCGTATCTCGTCCCACGAGGTACAGTTAGAATTCTAGAATTGAGGAGTTACGAGGTGATATGCGAAGGCTGAGTTGGATATTCGTGTCAAAGGCATATGAACTCACATCATTTGAGTCTTTAGTGGCCTCTAGAATATATAGAGTCCTATCCCAGGCCTCCTCCAAGAGATATATAACAAGGGAAAGCCTTGGGAAAGAGGAGGAAGAATTCAAAGTGATGTTATGCTGTTCAACTGCAAAGGTATTAGACATAAGTCAATGAGCCTAGCTTGATCAAGGAGCTGCAAGGAGAGGGAAGGAGCAAGGATCTAAGAAGAAATGCATCTACATTCAATGTACGTGATATTGATGTAATATCTTGGTCATAATTAATAGATCATTTGGTTTCCCCCCTATGAATGTTTGCAATTGAATATAAAATGTTTATATTTGATTCATATTGTTGTAGATATGATTGAAATATAGATAGATTTAGGATTCTAATCCTAAATAGAGAGGTAGAAAGGATTTTGGGAGTATTTTGTATACAAGGAGCAGGTTGTGGATATTGGAGATGGAATTATAGGACTACAACAACTAGGAGATACGAAGGACCACCTCTAAAGAAAGGTATGAAAATCCTTACCATCTCTTAGGATAATATTGAATCTATTTGTTTGGATCTAGATCTAGGGATAATCATAAGAAATATAGCCCATTCATGTCTAGGGTTTCTAGGCCAATCCTAGGGAGATCTTACTGATTATTCAGTGAGATCTGTGTGAGCAAAAAATCCCATAACAAAGAGTGAAACACTTACTACATGAATAGAGCTATACATGTATTTTATTGAGCAAATGAATGGAGGAATTCTGATTGATGAACTACAAATCTAAAGATCATAGACTTTGATGATCACAACATAGAATTGTTTCCATGTCGAGAAGCAATTGATCCTAGCAGAAGAGGGACAACCACACTTCCTCTCGTGAATATGTTGCATGTTAGCATATGCTTTTTGGGATATCATTGAACAAGAGAAGACCATAATTCAAATTGGATTTTGTTGGATGCTAGGATGGACCATCTCCAAGTCTTATAATCAAAGTGATTTGCACACTAAATATGGGAATGAATTATGACTGAAGAGTTCATATTTGAATATTTCTCAGAGTTGAGAGTTAATTAGAAGACTTCTACATTGTGGAAACAAACAATCCAAAAACCAAATCTAGATCTACATCCAAAACTAGAGACAATATCTAGAGCCATAATATAGAGGTAGAGTTATAACATGGACTCGGAGTTGACAATATGTTCCAGAGAATCAGATAGAAGGCACATTGATCCAAAGATTGGTTTCCTTGAATATTTTGGAGACCAAAAATCCTGTCAATGGGGAGTTGCGATCCAAAATGGATTAAAAAAACATGAATAATTATAAGACTTAGTACACATAAATGAAGTTGGAAATTAATGAAGGTAAAAAAAATAAAAATCCAATGCGACAATAAATAAAGTAAATGTAAGAGAGAAAAAAGAATTAAGTGAGAATGAAAAATAAAAATAGGAGAAAACAAAAAGAGGAATGGGAAATGAAAGGGAAATGATGATAGCCTTCCCCTTGCCCCAACTCACTTATATCTTCTTGTATCTTGACTTTAAAAGGGTATATTTTGGCTAGGAGGAGAGATTCATGCAAAGGAGGAGGATTGTGAATTGTGAATGGCCATAGATCCATGGGTTGGATTGTAATTGGAGATTGTTGAAATATAGATTGAGAAACCATTTGAAAGCCAACTTTCCCATTTGGGTTTCCAAGGTAAATACTATGTGTCATATGATGAATTTCTCTATGTGTTGTGTTAAATTCTGTGTACAAGTTGTTGGTGGATTCATTTGTGTTGAATATGATGCTTGTAGTTGGATTAATGGTTATGAGGATGAATTCCTAGCAATAGTTTTATTATTTCACTCATAATTTCATTTCCTCTAGTCTTTGATGAATGCCAACAACTATATATTACCACCATAATTCTTACTATGGGATTTTAGATCAAGGGATATCATGAGATAACTCTTGTAGTTATTTAGTTAAGTTTCTATTTATGTCTAGTAAACTTGATTATTATTGAAGCCATACAAAAATTTGTTCTTCCCCACTAGCATACAACAAAAATTGTTTCTTCCATGTTATCCGCCATTTCTAGGGATAACTAAGGAGATGATGTCTCGAGGCCCATTGGTTGTAGACAAGGAGTACCAAGAGGAAACCTAGAACACTACATCATACTACTAATCACCATTTCATCGATGGCAACAACATACACCACACCTAGCTTGGATCACAAAGGACTATAGGTATTGCTCCATGAGGTAACAAGTCCAGTATTGTTGTAAGTGTCATTCTAATAATTCAAGCATTGTAACATGTTGCAAAGGATCCTTTCTTGATTTTGAAAACATTTTCTTGGAAATTGTGCTTTTTTCCCTATTTCACCTAGGTGAGTGTCATGGTTTCCTAGTAAGTGGCCACCCTTAGGGAAAGAGTTGCTACTGGGGTGTCTCCTTGAAGGGTCATCGTACTATTCTCGCTCATACTTGCCACCTTCCATCACTTCTTCCTTTTCGTCTCCCAACCTTTTAGGTTTTTGGGATTATTGACCCAAGAAGGGAATATACCTCATTTCATGGGAATAAGGGGCCATTAGGCTCGGAGGTGCCCTAGCAAGAACATCATGCAATAAAGGCTTGCCTTGGGATCCTGAGACCAATGAGATGCTTCTCAAAAAATAAAAGTAAGGGACCCATAAAATAAATAATTAATCAATTGCTTAAACTTTCCAAGGTATAGCATTTGTGGGCTAAGCATTTCCTTTTTAGTGCCCCTTATTGACTTCAACTTGGAAATGAATGCAAACCAAGGTAGAGCATATGTGGGCTATGCATTTAATTTTTAGTGCCCCTTATTGTCTTCAACTTGGTGACACATGCAAAGTAAATGGCTAATAAAGGGTTTGGAAAAAATATTCCTTGAAAACAAAAAGAGAAAAGAGACGTGGCTATCCCTCAATAAAGGTGCCCATAAATGAGATAATACGAGCCCTTGTATGCCATGAAATCCCATACCTATAAGTATAACCCCATACACTTCACATTCAATACATGGCCTATAAAGGTTTCTCCTTGGAAACTTCCCCTACTTGAGGAATTGGTCTACCCAATAGGGCACTATGACACCCCTCCATATCTAAATTTGGCAAATTGTCTAGGGTCTTTAGGAATTTGTTTATTTTGAAAAGGGGGGATTTGATGCACATGTTTAGGTGGTTCTTTTATTAGATATGGATTACTTGGCATGATATTGTGACTTGTGGACCCTTGGAGGGTGTACTTGTTTGTATTTTCAGGTCCTTGACAAGTGAAAGCTTGATCGTGAAGGCACAAGGTCACTTGGACCTTTATTTGGGGCATGAAGCCCATAGGTTGGATGATGCTCCCCCTCTATTTTGGAAAACCTGGAAGAGTGACGTTGCCTTTGGAGGCACTTGATTATCCCTTGGAGGTGACTCACTGACCCTCTTATCCCCAATATTTTCCTTTAGAGACCACTTTCTACTCTTTTGCGACATGACGTCACACTTGGAGGGATAGGACTTGGTGGTGTTGGATGATTTGATGATCACTTGGCACATTTGGATGGAGGAAGACCATTGCAATTGAAGATACGACCTTTGGAGGCCCAACGTCTCCTTCAAGAAGCTCAACGACTTGCTCATTATGCCAAAATGTCACCCTAAAGGGGCATGGCGTCATCATTTAGCTATTTCTTCTTTTGTAAAATTGAATTATAATTTGTAAAGGGGAAAATTAAGGAGGTCAACCTCCCTAATTTGTGTTTTACCCTAAGTATGTGGAAAAATTTGGTTTACAAGGTCTTGTATAAATAAAGACCTTGTCACTTTCATTTTAGACATAACTCACTTGAGAATTACATATGGTTGGCTGAAATTTTCGCCCTACTTGGGAATTTTGCACTATCTCTCTCTTGTGGATGCTAGTACTTGTGTTTTGGTGAAAGAATCTAACACACTATCTCTTGGATGTCTTGTTCTTGCTATTGTGGTGGAATATTCTTGGTAGAGAAGGGTTTTACTTGCTATCTATTGGAATTGGCAAGGAATTTTCTGCATATTGTTGTTATTTCTTCTTGTTTCATGATTATTGTTGTCTAAACCAAGGAGTATAAGAGTATACACCCTCTACCAAGATCTATAATTTTGTCATTGAATAAGTTATTGAAAAGGTTGCTAGGAGGAGTCAAAAGACTTACACCCTCCTAGATTTACCTTGCTAGATTTGTTTTCTCTAGGGAAAAAAAAAAGATTACACCCATAGAGGGGTAACAAATCTAGGTCTTACACAAGAGACTCCATAACCCAATTGATAAGGCACTAACTTACTTACATTGGAGATATAAAATCATTGCATTAGTATGCGTGAAAAGTTGAGATTTTGCAATTGTCTAAGTTGAAATTTGTTCTTCATGCTTAAGGATTTCGTGCCCTTGAGGCATCTTGATTGGCCAACTAATTATTCTTGATGTTACAAATTAATCCTACAACCAATAAACTCTCTTTTTCACTCATTTCTCTCTAATATACCGCTGGAATTTACTTGTGAACCTAGGTTATTATTCTACTGATCATTGGTATCTTTATGATGGTTTACTTTTCAATTTTTGTGGTTAGATCTTGCTGCTATAGAATTTTTTTTCTACAGCCACAAGACTTCCCTAATATATTGCTGATAACATTTTATTGTAGCCTTATTTTTCCATCAAAACTTGAGTTTAAGTATTGGAATATTATCTACATGTTTAGGGTTTGATCAACCAATAATTATTTGATGTTTTGGATGGTTAATCGTGAAACTGTTATAGCTTATTATTTGCTGTTGTAAATCTGCTATTATCTGCGTTTCTGGGACAACAATCTTATCTTGCTGATTCCCATTGATTTAAGAATTGGTTTACCATCATTTTTCTTGTTCCAGGCAGGGCTAACATTGTTTTGCAGGTACTCATCACTTGACAACCATTCTCCCTCCACACGACTCTTTCTCAAGCCTTTTCCTCACCTCCAATCTTGAACTACATGGGCCTCACTCATCATTATCTCATTTTCCATCTCAATCCCCCTAGGGTCACCGAGATTCCCCCCTTGTGGTGATTTCATCATCATTAAAGTGAGGGGAGTGACTATCTAAGGTGACAATGGGTAGGTACTTCCGTAGTCGTCACACTTCCATGGATTGTGTTGGGATTTTCCCAATATACAGACTATGCGATAACATTCCCCATGGTTGTATATAGTAAACAGAGGAGGAATGAGGACTATGAATCTACTACAACCAAATCCTAGTTCTTTCCTAGAGAAGCAAACCATATGGTTATTGTACACTGCAATTGGTTGTTCTCTTCTCTAAAATAACCCCCAATGCTTGAGGTTATGCACATAATCATTGGATGGGTGACCATCCTCAAGCAAGTGAATGGGAATTGAGGGAAAGGTTAGTGTAGATCACTATAGTTGAATATTAATTGGGATCGGTTTTTGTTGAGCTATTGACTTTCAGATAAGTTAGTTCAAGCACATGAATCATGACCATTAAACATAGTTTATCCAAGCATTATATCGAAGAACAATGAGAGTTTCATAAGTTTCCATAGTAGCTTCTAATTATGGTATCATAATTATGAAACTATGGACACTACCATTGAATTGAGATATTTATTCTTTAATTGACTCATGGCAGAACTATTCAGTTTCTCATCGAAAGAATAAGTTTGTTAATGGTTAATTGATTAGCTTGGAAAACCATTGTTGGAATCTAAACATTGACAAAGTCTTGGATGAAACTTAGTTGGATGAAATATATGTTAAGAACGACCTTAATACACATGGGATTGATTGGAAGGGCCAATACATTTTAGTTTGGGTGTTTAATAAGAGTTCAAGATTGTCCTACCTTCTCTAGTCACAAACAACTTCGTCATATATCCATTTTCAATCTAGGAGACAATGAAGAATTGTGGCTACACATATAGAAAGGACAAAGGAACAATTTGTTTCCCAATATTTGGCATTGACCTTAACATTTCAAGCAAGGGACCCAAGTAGTGAACCAATCTAAAAAAAGTTATCCTTTCTTCCTATTGATGGATGGAGGTAGATCCATCCCGCGTATGCATGTTTGATGATGAACAACCAAGAAGCTAAAACTTAGATCCTTGATTATTATTACATTGTCAGTTGGTGGTTTCTTGTGTGTAGGTCACCTCCAAGAACAAGCCATTTAATAAATTCAGAGTAGAGATTGCAAAGAGTAAATACATTCCATAGAGGATTTGTGTTGATGAAGTGAGTGTGATATAAGTCCCTTGTTTATAGATCATTTTACTTTCTTTATTTTATAATGAATGGAACAAAATTAAACCTTTAATTATATCTATGCTTTGTCATGCCATATAAAACTCATGGGAAACAAATTATGGAGTGGAGCCACCATAAGATATCTTAAAAATGACATGAACCATGGTTTCAAAAGACCGTGTATTTCTTATGAAGAACTTGCTACTATGGTATGCTTTTCAATTTATGCAACTATGTATATTATACCACAAATGTAGATATACTCATTACACTTTATTTCTATGTTTTTAGATAGAACATGAAGAGATGCAATGCCAACATTTAGCCATTCAACAAAACATTCCAAATAACTCAAGTGCAATATCCAATGCAAGTGATGAAGAAATGAGGCATGTAAGCATCTCAAGAAATGACAATAGTTCTAGCAACAAATGAAGATCATCAAAATTGAATGTTACAAGCTGTATATTTTGGAATGTTTGTATGTATTGAAAATCAAACATGTTATTTAATGTGGACATATTATTGTAAATGTGTTGAACCTGCACATAATATATCTAGCTAAACAATAATACACACATTTGAAGGGAGAATTGGAGAAGTATGAAGAAAGAGAGAAAGAAGGGAAGAATTCTCATTAACCGTTGTGAATAATGAATAATTTACACATGATATACTCTGTATATCTCAATAAGTTTGACTTGAGGTGAACCAATGCGCCATAGTGGTGGTATAGAGTGATGTGGACACACACCAGCAGTTACAGGAGTGAACTGCCACCTATTCTAGTCTCTCAGGCAGTTACGGGAGTGAACTGCCACCTATTATAGTCTCTCAGGTAGTTACGGGAGTGAACTGCCACCTAGTTGAGTTAACTAGTCAACTAGTCTTCAGTTAACTGACTGAACAGAGAGTAGTGAGGAGTTAACTTAGGGAATCAAGGCTAATGCACCACTCTGGTGATGATACCAAGGCAAGGTCGAATTAGCATGGTGATGATCCCAATGCAACATCTAAACTCAACTCAACTAGTCAAACTGAAGAGTCAACTGAAAGAGAATATTCTCCAGGTGGAATATTCTCCCCTAAAACATAGGAGACTGGATAATGACTAATTATGACTAATAAAAAAGGAATAAACTTAGGAAAAATAAATCCTAGGTGTGTGTGAAGTAACTCCAACACCCCCCCTGAACATCACTATGGTGAAAATAAAGATTGGGTCTCGGCAACGAGGCCATGTTAGGTACCCAAGTAAAAAATATACAATGAAAATAAAGTGAGGAAAGAGGGAAAAACCCATGGTAAACCCCCCCCCTCAAGGTACAATGTATGTAAAAAGAAGAACTACAGTTGCTAGTAAACTGTGTCCTTCACTCCAAGATGACCTCGCAGAGAATGGAATTTCTGCTCACTGAAGGTCTTGGTGAAAATGTCTGTCGTCTGTTCTACTGAAGGAAAAAACTGTAATTCGATGATCCCCTCGTGTACTAAGTCCTGGATGTAGTGCATGTGGATCTTGATGTGCTTCGTCCACTGCCTCTGAACTAGATCTCTGCAGAACTTCAGAGTGCTCTGGTTGTCACACCAGATGATGATCGGTCGATGAAATTGAATGCCCAACTTAGTGAGAAAATGTTGTAGCCACATAGACTAAATGGTTATGTTAACTACCCCTCTATACTCTGCCTTGGTTGAAGATGGAGCAATGGAAACTTGCTTCTTGCTTGACCAACAGATAGGCCAGGAACCAAGATAGAGTGAGTAACCAGATGTGGAATTGTGATCAATGCTATCGCCAACCCAGTCGGAATCAGTAAACCCAATGAGATATAATGTAGAGTCTTCTGCATAATGAATCCCAAAGGTGATGGTGCCCTATACGTATCGAAGGATACGCTTTGCAACTTTCCAATGTAGCTCATGCGACTCCAGCATGAACCTAGAAACTGCACCAACTACATATGAGAGGTCTAGTCTGGAATGTGTGAGATACAAAAAGATCCCCACTAGCTGTCTATACAGTGTGCTTTCAACCAGTGGAGTCTCCCCACCATCCTCAAGTTTGACTCTGATAGGAAAGGAGTCAGAGAAGACTTGCAGTCTGTCATGTGAAATATCTCAAGGAGATCTCGTGCATACTTGGCTTGAGACAGTTTGAATCCTGATGCATCTTGACTGATCTCAAGTCCAAGGAAGAAGTGCAGTGGACCCATGTCCGTCATAAAAAACATGTCATGAAGAATCCTCTTGATTGCAGTAATCGCTGAAGTTGAGAAACCGGTGATCAACAAATCATCGACATACAGAACTAAAAGTAGAAGTGAATCATCCATCCTGATCATGTATACATTCGGGTCTGATTTACAACGTACAAAGTTCTGTGACAACAAATAGGAGTCCATATTGGCATACCATGCCCTCGGAGACTGTTTGCGGCCATAAAGTGACTTCTTCAGTCGACAAACCAAAGATGAGTCATGCATAAATCCATGGGTCTGCTCCATGTAGAACTCCTCAGAGAGATCATCGTGAAGAAATGCATTCTTCACGTCCATCTGATGGACTTCCCATCCCTTGGTTTCTACAATGGCAAGTGCGAATCCTATGGAATCCATATTCGCTATTGGAGCGAAGGTCTCATCATAGTCAATACCATGAATCTACTGAAAGCCTTTTGCGACAAGCCTGGCTTTGTATCTACTGATATGTCCATCCACTACACTCTTGGTCCTATAGACCCATCTGCATTTGACAAGTTTCCTCCCAGAAGGAAGGGGAACCAAATCCCAAGTCTGGTTCCTGAGGAGGGAGTTGTACTCCTCCTGCATGGCGGATTACCAAAAGGTATTTCCAGCAGCCTCGCCATAAGACTGTGGATCTGAAGACTGAACTAAGAAAATATGCCTCGAAGTCAATGGTTCAGTGGCAGTGAGTGCAACAGGAGGCTCCTCGAAATCATATCGAGTCCTCCTAGCATTGGCTAGATCACCGACGAGATCCCCTGCATCCTGAAGAGTAGTTTGTGCCCACTTGGGCCTCTTCTCTGGCTCTGCAACTACATCTAGATTCTCTAACTCTACATCCGACTGTACTGACTCTGAATATGGATCTGAATCATTTGAGTCCTCTGAATCAGAAATCTCGTCTGAAGAAGATTCGACATGTGCATGCTCATCATCTCAGATAGGTGGAATAATGAAGGTGTCTGCATGCGATTGTTGAGGTACATGCGAGACACTTTCCTCGAATTGGACACTACGCTCAATGATGAGATGGTCCAAGGAAAGATCAATAAGCCGATATCCCTTCACACCGTTAGGGTATCCAACAAAAATGCACTCAGTTATTTGTGGGTCAAGTGCCTTCCTCTTTTCAGAGGGAATCCGGGCCCATGCAGGAGAACCAAAAATGCGAAAGTGGGTTACTTCTGGTTTGAGGCCACTCCAAGCCTTGTAGGGGGTCTTATCCTTGAAATATCTATGGGGAGATCTATTTTGGATCTATGTTGCACACTTAAGTGCTTTGGCCCATAGTCTCTATGGTAGTGACTTTGCATGCAACATGCAAGATTCCATCTCCTTTAGAGATCTGTTTTTCCGCTTAGCAACTCCGTTTTGCTGCAGAGTGTAGGGAACTGTATGCTGCAACTGAATCCTTGCCTCATGGAAAATATTATGGATCTCATGATTTACATACTCTCCTCCGTTATCATTTTGGAGGACTTTGATCTTCTTTCTGGACTGTGTCTCAACCAGGGCTTTGAAATCTTTGAGGTGTTGAAATACTTTTGATTTTTGACAGAGAAAGTAGATCCAAGTAAAACATGAGAAATCGTCAACAAAAATGAGAACAAACCTCACTTTGCTGATCGATGGATGCAGAAAAAAACCTATGAGGTCACTGTGGATCATATCTAAAGGTGCGGAAGCTCGCTGAGACTTTTCCTTGTCGAATTTCTCTTGAGGGTGTTTTTCGAGAACACATCCCTCACATACTCCCTAGGAGAAATGGATGTCTGGTAGACCATCAAATAATATGTGCTTGCTAAGATGTTACATGTATCTGAAATTCAAATGTCCAAACCTTTCATTCCATATCCTACTACTTTCATCAACATGAGTAAGCAGTAAAGCAGAATCAGGTTCAATGAATTCAGAAAAATGTATACAATCTAGACTGATGATTTACCTCACCGGTAGCAACACTGGAGTTGGTTTGCATGTTGTAGATTTCCATGGAATTTGGTGTGAATACGAATTTCTTTCTGGTGTCAGAATTCTTCATATGATACAGGGAGAAAAGATTGACATAAAGCTTGGGAACATGCAACACATTCTAGAAACTTCCATCAGTGAGTTCAATCCTTCCTTTTCCAGTGACTTTGACATAAGAGTTTTCCCCCATCAGAATATGAGGAACTTTGCATGAATCCAATGAAGAATAGACTACTTCTGAGGTAGCCATGTGATGTGATGCTCCTGAATCTACGATCCAAGCATCGGGAGAGGAGTTGATGCAATCAAGGCATGGCTAGAATTGCCTTTCTTGGAATTCAGATCTTCTGGCTTCTTCTTCTTTGCACCCTCGGGGATGCGATCTCCAAGGTTGTTTTGTTGAAGTATATGAGACATCGGATCTATTTTTTTTTTCATGCATACGGATTCTGAATGGAATCCTTTGTGACAGTATGTGCATTTCTCTCCTTTTCTCCTTTGGATCCAGAGGCATCAGTGAGGGGTTTTGTGTACCCTTCCTTCTTTGTATGTGCATGAGCTTTCTGCTTATCTTTATATTTATATTTCTGATATTTGTGGCTGCCATCATGCACAGTGAGTGCATGCGCCCTTGGGCCTTTGATTGAGCCCATGTTGATGAGCTTGGTTTGCTCTTGTGTCAGGGATTCGATAAAGTACTCAAGAGAAGGCATCTTTCAGGTGGATCTAGAGGCAAATCTGAAAGTATGGAATGTGGATACGAATACAGAGAATTCAGGTCCAATATTGCAGATAATGGTGAGAACCATTTGTTTCTCCTCCACTGATTTATCAACCCCGCAAGCTTTGAGTTGCGACAGTAAATCCTTGAATTTTGTAAAGCAATCTTGGATATTGTTGAATCTTTTTGGATCCAATGTGAGCAGATACACCTCCAACACGTGTCCCCTCATCTCATCCTATTTTCCAAAGATCCCTTCCAATATTTTCCAGGCTTCATTGGGAGTCTTACAGGAAGATATGTGAAAAAGGAGATTGGGAGAGATAAGACTGTAAATTGTTCCGAGTGCCTCATCCATGCGATTTAAGTACTTGGATTTTTCTATGGATGATGTTGGTTCTGTATCTGTATTCATGGTTAACCTATACAACCCTCTGGATCAGATATGTATGGCTATTTTATCCTTCCATGAAAAATAGTTGTAAGGTGTAAGAATGAATTCTTTTTGGAATTCCATCTTTCTGTTGTCTTCAATCTTTTGTACTTGCAAAAATTGTTGGTGTAGATTTTGCTTAGCAGTCCATCAGATATGATACCATGTAAATGTGTTGAACCTACACATAATATATCTAGATAAAAAATAATACACACATTTGCAGAGAGAATTGGAGAAGGATGAAGAAAGAGAGAAAGAATGGAAGAATTCTCATTAACCGTTGTGAATAATGAATAATTTACACATGATATATTCTATATATCTCAATGAGTTCGAATTTAGGTGAACCAATGCACCATAGTGGTGGTCTAGAGTGATCTGGACACACACCAGTAGTTACGAGAGTGAACTTCCACCTATTCTAGTCTCTCAGGCAGTTACGAGAGTGAACTGCCACCTAGTTGAGTTAACTAGTCAACTAGTCTTCAGTTAACTGACTGAACATAGAGTAGTGAGGAGTTAACTCAGGTAATCAAGGCTAATAATCCACTCTGGTGATGATACCAAGGCAAGGTCGAATTAGCATGGTGATGATCCCAACAACTTCTAAACTCAACTCAACTAGTCAAACTGAAGTGACAACTGAAAGAGAATATTCTCCAGGTGGAATATTCTCCCATAAAATATAGGAGACTGGATAATGACTAATTATGACTAATAAACAAGGAATAAACTTAGGAAAAAGAAATCCTAGGTGTGTGTGAAGTAACTCCAACAATTATCCCAATTGGATGACGACATGTTACCAATAATTGTAACAATTATTTATTGGAATTTTGAATACCATGGAACTTTATGTTGTTCCATTTTGTATAACACAGATCTCTTATTCATATAATAAAATGATTTTCTTATTCTATTGCATTGTCTAATGTCGTAAAATGTTATGTTGTTGATTAAATATATGGATGGTTTACATTGTTATAATGAACAAAGGTGTAATCAATTGTATATTTCTTTAAATGATATAATGCATTAATGCAATGGTTATATCTAAATAGAAAAATTCAAATCTAAAAATCAATATGATTATAAAAAATATTTTATTTTTTGATGATTTATTACAATTTTGTAAAAAAATACTACATTTGCATATCCGCCATGTGGAAAATTCATTTCTAAAACATATCGTTGCATTGTATTCATTTTAACTCAATGATGTTGTTCATACCTACTTATGCATTGGTGTATTTAAATGAGTATTACGAAATGGTACAAGTAAATGTAATAAATCACCAACGATACTAACAACAACAAAAGCGCCACTTCCTTCAATGATACAATTATTGCTATCATTACCATTACAAGAATTTATAGCGTGCAAGATGATATACACACTATTGCTTTCATTATATAAAATAAACACCCGAGATTCATAATATATGTCATAAACACTGATGTGTAATGTATATTTTTATATCCCCGATGCATATCAAGTTGTGGTGTAGTGTTAGGGACCTAACCCCTCACGTAGGTAGAATAATATATTTCCATGTAATAAAGGTCAACATTAATAAGGCCTAGCAATAAGGAAGAATAAGTCAAATGTAAGAAGACCTAATAGAAGCTTCCTCTTCTAGAAGGATCTTCCTCTAGATTGTCCTTTTGGATAGACATATTTAGTATAAATAGGAGTAGAGGGTATGAGAAGTTTTGTCTTGTATATTATTGTAATAGATCTTTTCTCTGCTGGAGGTTTCCCCCTTGAAGAGGCAAGTGAAAATTGCTCTCAGTAATCAAAGTGCTCTTTCTGGTGTTGTTATGGTATTATTGTGGTGTTGTTATGGTTATATCATTGTTTATATTCCATTTCTTACTAATTATTTCTGTTCTGCATACTATTTTATATTTGGAATATTACAAGTGGTATCAGAGAACCTTCCTCGACAGAAAATTGTGGGTTAATTTTTTTTCCAGGGTATAGACATATTCCAACATCTTTAATCTACAGATATCTTTTGTTATGCGCATAAAATCACGGTCGGGGATTCATACATGCAGGAAATACAAGTGGTACATAAGTGCACATTTGTTGGACACCCTTGTAACCCCTGTTGGTACCCCTTCAAGTGATAGCACATCAAACAACACTTGTATACAGATTGACCTAGATCTCCTAAAGCCCTCCATAGATAAATTGACCGGCCTCTTGACTACTATAGTTCCACTGAGAACATCACTCAGGAAGATACTCTCTAGTACCTAGGTAGTCGGGTAGTATGGTTAAGGGAACGGTCTAGCCTCCTTAGTTGGTGCCCTGAGATATTGGGCCGAGTACTACTCTTGGACCCTGCACGTATATCAGAGAGCTATAGCATAGGGAAACCCCTTCTTTGTAGAACCCTTGAATACCCTAACCCTTGGGATGGAAACAAAAATAGAACAGACAAGATCTATTGCCGCACACCTATGTCTCCTTCATTCAGGTTGTGAAATTACTACACATTTCTTCCTGTTAAGAATTTGGGCATTTCGTCACTGTAATATTCTTCAGATTGGAGTATAACTCCACATGAGTAGAAAAAAAAATCTGGATCATGTTGGCACCATTATTTGAGACCTATCCCGTTGGATTCCTCTCTTTTCCCTCATCGCAATCATACCTATCATTTTTCAGCAATTTTTTTCTCATGGGCCCGACCCCCTTCCAACACTGTTCTTTGGGATTTACCCCATTGGATTCCACTCATCACACTGATCTTTATGCTACACTTCACCCATAACCCATTTTTTGTGTGGTCCAATCTGCTCCTTTTCGTGTTCCCTCTTCATCATGGCCCACACCCATAGCCAAGAATTGAAAGTTTGATTCAATTCCTTGCACTCTAATTTTAGAAAAACCCAACAAGAAGTAAGACAACTTAGTGTCAATGTTTACACCATCCATAAAAACATGCATTCCTCCATCGACGCAAAAATATAGGACCTCAAACAAGACCTAGCTACCCAACTTGAATCCTTCAATATCCAGTTTGTCTCCTTCACTACGATGATCTGTGCCAAGCTACATATCCCTGTAGATATTACCTCTACTGATCTGTCCATCTGTTGCACTCTTGGTCCTATAGACCTATCTGCATCTGACAAGTTTCCTCCCAGAAGGAAGGGGAACCAAATCCCAAGTCTGGTTCCTGAGGAGGGAGTTGTACTCCTCCTTCATGGCGGATTACGAAAACGTATTTCCAGCAGTGTCGCCATAAGACTGTGGATCTGAAGACTGAACCAATAAAAGATGCCTCAAAGGCAATGGTTTAGTGGCGGTGAGTGCAATAGGAGGCTCCTCGAAATCATATCGAGTCCTCCTAGTATCGGCTGGATCACCGACGAGATCCCCTGCATCCTGAAGAGTAGTATGTGCCCACTTGGGCCTCTTCTCTGGCTCTACAACTGCATCTAGATGCTCTAACTCTGCATCCAACTGTACTGACTCTAAATATGGATCTGAATCATCTGAGTCCTCTGAATAAAAAATCTCGTCTGAAGAAGATTCGACATGTGCATGCTCATCATCTCGGATAGGTGGAAGAATGAAGGTGTCTGCATGCGACTGCTGAGGTACATGCGAGACACTTTCCTCGAATTGGACACTATGCTCAATCATAAGCCGGTCCAAGGAAAGATCAATAAGCCGATATCCCTTCACACCGTCAGGGTATCCAACAAAAATGCACTTAGTTATTTGTGGATCAAGTGCCTTCCTCTTTTCAGAGGGAATCCAGACCCATGCACGAGAACCAAAAATGCGAAAGTGGGTCACTTCCGGTTTGAGGCCGCTCCAAGCCTCGTAGGGGGTCTTATCCTTGAAATATCTATGGGGAGATCTATTTTGGATGTATGTTGCACACTTAATTGCTTTTTCCCATAGTCTCTGTGGTAGTGACTTTGCATGCAACATGCAAGATGCCATCTCCTTTAGAGATCTGTTTTTCTGCTCAACAACTTCATTTTGCCGCGGAGTGTAGGGAACTATATGTTGCAACTGAATCTATGCCTCATGGAAAAGATTATGGATCTCATGATTTACATACTCTCCTCCGTTATCAGTTTGGAGGACTTTGATCTTCTTTCTGGATTGTGTCTCAACCAGGGATTTGAAATCTTTGAGGTGTTGAAAGACTTCTGATTTTTACCTGAGAAAGTAGATCCAAGTAAAACGTGAGAAATCGTCAACAAAAATGAGAACAAAACTCACTTTGTTGATCGATGGATGTGGAAAAGGACCCATGAGGTCACTATGGATCAGATCTAAAGGTGCGGAAGCTCGCTGAGACTTTTCCTTGTCGAATTTCTCTTGAGGGTGTTTTCCGAGAACACATCCCTCACATACTCCCTTGGAGAAATGGATGTCTGGTAGACCATCAACTAATATGTGCTTTCTAAGATGTTGCATGTATCTGAAATTCAAATGTACAAACCTTTCATGCCATATCCTTCTACTTTCATCAGCATGAGTAAGCAGTAAAGCAGAATCAGGTTCAATGAATTCAGAAAATGTATACAATCTAGACTGATGATTTACCTCACCGGTAACAACCCTGGAGTTGGTTTGCATGTCGTAGATGTCCATAGAATTTGGTGTGAATAAGAATTTATTTTCAGTGTCGGAATTCGTCATTTGATACATGGAGAGAAGATTGACAGAAATCTTGGGAACATGTAACACATTCTCGAAACTTCTGTTGGTGAGTTCAATCCTTCCTTTGCCAGTGACTTCGACAAAAGAGTTTTCCCCCATCAGAATAGGAGGAACTTTGTATTCATCCAATGAATAACATACTACTTCTGAGGAAACCATGTGAAGTGATGCTCCTGAATCTACGATCCAAGCATCAGGAGAGGAGATGGTGGCAATCAAAGCATGGCTAGAATTGCGTTTATTGGAATTCATATCTTCTGGCTTCTTCTTCTTTGCACCCTCGGGGTTGCGATCTCCAAGGTTGTTTTGCTGAAGTATCTGAGACATCAGATCTATTTTTTTTTTCATTCATGCGGATTCCGAATGGAATCCTTTGTGATAGTATGTGCATTTCTCTCCTTTTCTTCCCGTTTCTCCTTTGGATCTGGAGGCATCGGTGAAGGGTTTTGTGTACCCTTCCTTCTTCATATGTTCATGAGTTTTCTTCTTATCTTTATCTTTATATTTATGATATTTGTGGCTGCCATCATGCACAGTGAGTGCATGCGCCCTTGGGCCTTTGATTGCGCCCATGTTGATGAGCTTGGTTTGCTCTCGTGTCAGGGATTCGATAAAGTACTCAAGAGAAGGCATATTTCAGGTGGCTCCAGAGGCGAATCTGACAGTATGGAATGTGGATATGAATACAGAGAATTCAGGTCCAATATTGGAGATAATGGTGAGAACCATTTGTTTCTCCTCCACTGATTTATCAACCCCACAAGCTTTGAGTTGCGACAGTAAATCCTTGAATTTTGTAAAGAAATCTTGGATATTGTCGAAGCTTTTTGGATCCAATGTGAGAAGATCCACCTCCAGCATGTGTCACCTCATATCATCCTATTTTCCAAAGAGCCCTTCCAATATTTTCCGGGCTTCATTGGGAGTCTTACAGGAAGATATGTGAAAAAGGAGATCGGGAGAGATAAGACTGCAAATTGTTCCGAGTGCCTCATCCATGCGATTTAAGTACTTGGATTTTTCTATAAATGATGTCGGTTCTGTATCTGTATTCATGGTTAACCTATACAACCCTCTGGATCAGATATGT
>SNQJ01S0018349.1:215419-227645 GCA_010110895.2 Picea sitchensis | reverse complement strand
CCGTGGAAAAAGACCTCTATGCGTTCGAGAATTCCGATTCTCCGATTTCCGACTCTGCGGAATCTCCTGACACGTGTCCACCTAGGAATTCTACGGCTAAGATCTATCCTCCTGGTTCATATTCCAGTTCTTATTCCTTTTTTCCTGGTTCATACGGTTCACATGTGCATATTGCGCTTGTATGATTGCATCGACGGGGTAGGGGATTGCCTACCTCATTAAACCCTCTTTTTAACTATCCGAGCTCATTATCTGCAAGAGTTGATGCTTACAATTGGTTACGCTAAGTAGATTGTGGCATATTGATTATCTATTGCTCTGTTGTTAATGTCTGACACTTGATGTATTTAGTTTGATATCAGTAGACATGAATCATTAATGGTCACACACATTGGGAATCACTTTACATACCCCAAAAATGGACTTGTTTATTCAGGAAGCATTGTTGGTTCCTATTTCTATTTTATCCCCCAAGGCCCTATTTTGCACCAACCCATAAACTATTCCAAGTGAGATCTATAAATTTTCAGTTTCAGCTCTAAGATGCCAATATCTGGTAAGATTGGATCATTTTAGATGTAATGTTGTTGAATTTGAGTAGCTAATTTAATATTTTGGTAGAGAACGAGGGATTTTTAGGGCATGGCAATATTCTATTTTGATCTAGCTATTATATATAGATATATATTTTAGGGTGTATATTTATTATTTATACAAAACATACAAGAATACATGTCTGTTTGGAAACCAATAATTATCGATTGAGTCTAATCTTCAAGAGTGCGTACCTATAGATTTAACCTACCTATCCTCAACTTGACTTTTTTTATATGCCTATAATGTTCATTTCAGAGAACATCTATAGAGTTATGACCTCATAATAGTGTCCTGGCCAGTTTCCAAAATTAAAAAATAACAAATTGAATCAGATTTCTATAGTATGCTTGCTTACATCCAGATTTATACAAAATTATAAATATTGGATTCATCATATTCATTTCAGAGTGCCACACAAAATGCCAGAAATAACATAAATTGAATTTACTAGAGATAATGGGTAAAGTGCATTTACCAGTCGTTTCCTAAGTTCATTAGTTCAAAATTTCTAGTATAATGCTATGTTATTGTTGTAGAATTCACCATTACAATGCAACATTCATGCTATGTTATTGTTATAGAATTTCCAGTATAATGTTATGTTATTGCTGTAAAATTACCAGCTACTATATATCCATGTTAGCCCCTCACTTGAAGAGAAACCCTGCCCTCTCATCCTTTCCCCAGCCAAAATATGCCTTCAGTGGTGTTGAAAAAGAAAATAAGTCGACCGGGAACTGGATAATTTCAATTCTTACAAGGAGCACCAGGTGATAGAGTCATTCAAGGAGCACGAGGTGATATTTCCATTCAAGAATAGGAAGGAAGATGCAGTTGAAATCACTCTACTCCAAGTGGGGAATCTTTAGGCAGTTGTTCTTGGGGCTCTTGTTTTATATGATTAATATGCAATCGGATGGAGATGGGGAAAACATCGAATTGATATATCAGAGGAGTAGATTCTCTAACTAGATTCTTACTTCCTACATAGTCTGGTCCATGCTTAGGCTGGTGTCTGAATTCACAATTAAAGAGACTAGTATCCTCTACCAGGATCATGATTTACATGTACTTCTAATGCAAAATCGTGGTATGATATATGGAGGAAAGATTGGGAACCATCAGATGGACACGAGTATTTTGATATTTTAAATGATTATTGTTTTAATTTATGTGCATATGTGCTATTGTCGAAGTGAAATTTTATGTCCTAAATTTTATTTCCTAAATTTATGGTTCTATATTGTGAAGAGAATTCGTTCTATATTATCTCCTCCCTTCTTGGTAGGGACTTGTGGCTTCGCAACTCCCCTTGTTTTAATAGAATTTGTGTAAGGTTTTTAATGAGTCTTCTTTACTTATGTCCTCAATTAATTTTGATTATATAGTGGATTTACAAAACCAAGGAAAAATAAAGGAAATTTTAGAACCAATAGTATTGTTTCTCTTATCTCAACCTTATAGATATTTCTAAAATACTCTAACCTTTTTTTAGAAATTCCCTTATAACTAGTGGTCATTGTACCATCATTTTTCTCTATCTTCCAATATGTGTTAAATTTTTTCTTGAAGTTTTCATATCAATGGAAAAACTTGTATTTTTTATCCCCACATTGCAACCAAAGTTGCCTACTATTTAATATTGAAGCCTTTTATTTCTCCAATAATAAAGTTCTCTTCCTCTCTTCTGGAGAGTTTACCTCAATTTGTGTAGCTTCCTTTAGAAAAACAAAACCATAATTAGAATACAATTATTCAACTTATCCTCCACCTCCCTAAGGATTTTTTCATCCATGGTATTTTTTGATATATACCAATAAATAGAGGCATGGTTTTCCCTTTTAACATTATTTACAAACTATATCACAATTGACTCTCTAGAAGGGACATAAAAGGAATCCATACATCTTTTATTTAATTGATATATTCATCCTTATTCAATCACTACATATTTAGTCTAAAAAGAATATAAGGTTTTCTTCTTTGTTCGATCGAATTCAATAAAAATGGGTGAATTATTTGAGTCCCCCCAATAGGAAACCCATTGTTTAAGCCTAACATGTTCATCAAGGAAATTTTTTGAAATAATAAGCCTATCAATCCTTTTAGATATTATTTCCTCTCTATCCCTTTTTTTTCTCTAGGTGGGATTAAGTTTTATAGGCTCAATATGAATCAACCCAAGTTCTTCATGTTTCTTCAAGAATTATGGAGAAGGAAAATAAAATTTTGTAGTAGGCCCTCAAACATTAGAGGCACCCAAGGTAAAATTTAGATCTCCAGTAATAATTGTTAAACATTGATTAATCCATCCCCATTGGAAACCTTTTTCCCATTAATCTATTCTATTCAAGTAGGGCCCATATATTTAGGAATGTGATTTCTTTCCACAAATATTGAGAGCATAGTGTCATCCCAAAACCTAAGGAGAAATACCAATAATCAGAGTATATAAAGAATATTTTTATCCAACCTGAGATAAGCTATCCTATTCTACAATAAAATATAAGAACATAAAAATCGAATCCCCTAAAACTATTTCAAACTCTGATACTATTTTTCCACCCTTAGTCATAGTTTCATGAATTAAAATTTCATCTATATTGTTAGCACCCCTACAATTTAGGGTTATCACTACCATTTCAAACCCTCTATTTGGGTATTTTATCCTCTAAGAACCTCATGCAAAAACATTTGTTTATGAGAAAATATCTCATTATTATCTTGTTTTGGAGATAAATATATAATGACTTGTTGCATACAAGCTCCTTTTATTTCTTTCTAGTCCAAAAATCCCTAACCCCCTTCAAATCCACCTAAAAACACATTACCTCCTCTTTGATTAGGGTGTATATTATAATTTAGTCCCTCAACCTTCCGACCCTTAGAAAAACTATTTTCTCATCCTTTTCATCACTTATATTAACCATATTTATGGATGATAAAGGATCCCTCACAATGCAACATGTAATATGAGAAATATGGATTAAAAGGATTTGTTGAGGTTCCTTTACACTATAAAGGCTATATAATACATCCCCATGCCCTCATACATCATGAAAAAAAGTAGGATCATACCAATTCTTGAATTTTAAAGTATTTGTAGAAAGAGACAAATATTGAGGAGCCAATAAGACTGCACACATACCTTTTCACGAAGATATGTGTCCCAAGCATTCCAAAGCATTATTCTAGGTCTTTATGGAGGTGTAGACATCCAACAAATTGTTTCTAGGAGGGAAGTCTCCAAAGGTGATTTTGGCGATGAACCCCTTGTCCCTAACTCCATCTCATCCTTTCCCAAAATTTTAGAATTTGAAGGATATTAACCTCTCAATTAGATAGAAGAAATGGAATTCCAACCATTCCCTAATCTAAAAATTCTAGTGAAGAATTAGTTTTGACCCATCTTTTATTCCAATGGGGTAAACTACAATCGACTGCCAAAGAGTCATAAGCATATCTCCCACTCCCACATATGAAGGGAATACCTAAATCAAACACGTGGTCAACCTCCATATCCCCTCTTTCCAAAAAACAGACTTCAACAAGGCCTTCCTTTGTTTCTATCCCCACTTGAATATGTACCATTGTCATCACACACGTTTATTTAAACAAGAGATAAACCTCATAATAAATCCCAAATGCAATGCCAGTTTCTCCAAAAACATCGATGGACCATAAAACTAATGTAAGTCTCAATAATATTATCCATATTATAACTATATCCACCCCTTGAACATTGCATCGAAATATGGGGAGCAATTTTTAAGGAGTAAAGGGTTTTATACACATTTCTTGAAAACTTTTGTGACCCTCTTGGAGTCCATAGCAATGTGAAAAAAAAATAACATCCCCTTTTTATGACATAACACTTTGGTAGGTACTCCGAAAAAGGATATGTGTTTCCATTATTCCACTCTTTTCACAACTTATAACTAACTCAATGACCCTGAAATGATTTTGCCAGTTCCATCACCATCAAATTTTCTACTTCATTCAACTTTTCTTTTGCCCGTAGAAAATGATTGAGAGGAACGTTACACTTTTTCACACATTTATTTATCTTTTGAGCTCCACCCACATTGTTATCATATTTATACACGTAGGAGTTAGTTAAGATCAACTTGGTCTAATCTGTCTTAAGGTAAAGGTGTGGTTATTTATTGTGGTTCTATGGTATGCATTATTATATATTTTTAGTTATGTAATTCAAAGGTCATAATATGTTCTAGACATAGAGTTATATGATAACTCATATTCTCCTCGATACTTATGACTATTGATCTATGGATTAACACCTAATCTATGCATGATCTATATTTAAACAAAATGGGGGGTTCATTTGCTAAAGATTGATAGTGAGAAACTCTTATGTACATTTTTTTTTCTTTTTCATTAATAAATTGTCTCAAGTGGCTACATTGGCTGGGGCCATGGACTGTTTACCCCTTAGAGCATTTTATCCATGTAGAAACACTTTTTTTGTGATATTTGATATACTTGTATGAGTAGTCTCTTAAGGTGTTCATCTTATGTGGGAATACCCTTTTTTTTCAAACATGGTATTAGATCCCATTTGAAAACCAACTCCCATTGTAGATCAAGATCTCAAACCTTTGTCATCACATGTGGATTTTTTTTTATTATTGCTACCTTTTTTGTTGATTTATAAGATGGATAGATTGTTCCATTACATCAAGATAATTGATTTCAATTGAAAATGTTGTTTAAATCACTCTAAAGGGTTTTTGTTTTCTTAATATATTCCCTTTTTCTGAGATATAGATGTATAAAGTCTAATTACTCTTGTTTTAATTTTTTTCTTGAGTTAATATTTTAGATTTGTTGTTTGTATTCCTAGTTTTCTAGTATTTCAAGTGTGCATATGCTCTTTGTTGGTTGTATCTCTCTCTTCCTGGGTTGACCCAGGTTGGTATATCAATAGGTTTCCAACAAATCCCTAAAAAACTATCAGCCCTCCTGGTAAACTAGAAGGCAATGTTGTGCACAGGGTGAACAACGCAGTCTCAACCAAGATAGCTCTTATGGGTAACTACAATACCCATGTGTTTTCAGTCTAGGAATGACTGGGGATCTGGGGTTATGTTCTTTTTTACACATTAGCCTTGTTAAATAATAAAGTCCTTTTATGATTCATTTATATTTAACCCTATGCATGCATGCTGATATTTCTAGTTTAACCATTCGTTCACAATCTAACAATCAAAAGAAAGTAAACATTCATTAATAATCACACATAGCACACAATTTTTACCTTAGTTCACCCCTTCCTGGGGTTACATCCAAAAATATATGGATTCTTTGCTCTTTTATTTAATCGGTTGCAAAACATTGTGTTTTGTGCATTACATCTCAGTAATACAATCAAGATAGAGGGTGGGAACGCTCAGTGAGGTAGACTAGATCACACCAAGCTCCTCATCCTGTGAACTAACCCTTAAGGACTAGCTTATTCGACTCTTCTACTACCTTATTACAATTGACAGTTTCCCACAATGATATGATCCTTTTCTTTCCTTAACTCACATCCAGCCTATGACATATCCCTTCCCAGTCTTTGTTGGTTATTATTTATACTATTTTACAGGCTTATAGCCATTACAATCCTTATAAAAAACCCTAATCCTACCATGGTTAGGATTACCTGCCTATGCACAACATTTGTTTTCCTCTTTCATGTTGTGTTTCCTTCTTTTTTTGCATGTCGCTTTCTTTCCACTTATTGCTTGTGCTCCAACATTAGGTCTTCCTTTCCACGTTTACTTCTTTCCTCAATATAGATACTTCTCCAAAATTAGGCCTGCATCCAAAATAAACTTCCTTATCCAATTATTCCTATGACCAATAGTCCCCCAAAACTAACATGTGGCTCATCTCAAGCCACTCAGGTGGTGTGCGCTCCCTGAATAGCCTCTACCGAGCTGTGAAATTTTCCTTCTAATTTTCCCCTTTTTGATCTTGCTTGCACAAATTTCTATGTAAGCTCTTTTTCTCTATGAGATGTGATATGTTCCTTGAGAGACTCTGCGCTCTTGGCATGATCTTGAGACATTATTTTCCTCTCCTCATCCAACTCTGCAATTAATTGTGTTTCTTTCTCTTGGAGAGGTTCTAACTGGACTTGCCTGGCCTGCCTATTATTATGCATAGTCTTCAATTTTTTCTGCAGGGTCTTCATCTCTTGCACGCCCTTCAACCACTCTCTAATGTTCATGGAATTTTTTCGTTGCTTCAGCTCCTGGATTGCAGTGTTTATTTCCTCCTCTTGTTGGTATAGTTGTTGGACCTTGTCATCTTCCTCCAACTTCATTCAAAGTTTCGTGATCCTGTCAAAACATTATGTGACCTTTCCAACTTCTTCTCCATCATTTCCACTTGCAGAGATTCCTATTGTTCCCTTTCAGTTGTAACTCCAATAGGAGTAGTTGGTGTTAACTTTTATTTAAGTTCCTCCATATCCTTCTAATAGTCCTGAAGCGTCTGCACGATGATTTGAATCTATTCTTTTGCATTGCTCATGACTGCCTGCATCTTATTTGGAATTCTTATGAAGACTTCCTTAATCTTCTGCTCTAAGTTATCTCCACGTTGCTTCTCCTCTTATGTCTCCATCTTGACCTTCTCTACCACCAGTTCTAGTGCATCCTTTCCATTTGTAGTTTCTTGCAATTTTGTAACATCTCTTCTAGCTTGCAATTACACTTCCTATGCGACATTGAATTGCAGTTTGTACAATTCCTTTGTTGGTGTAACGTCCTCCTCTCTACGACAACAACTCTGTAACAGGTGCAAATTTTTTTATTTTTTATTTTTATTTTTTAAGGTGTGTGGGCGCGTGTAAAGAGGAAACAGACAACTTGACTCTACGTTGCCACCCGACGACTAACAAGACGCAAGAAATATGAACACAACAAGACGAAGTATGACATACAATAGTAACACCAAGCCATAAACGTCTCTAGACATAAGGTGTACAATAGGTAACCATAAGCATTTAACGACACACTGGGTTGTGCACAGTACGAACACAGAGGGAAGAATCCATGGTAGTAGATTTTACTATTTCTACATAGGAAAGCAGTGCGTTTAATATTCATCCTCTGCTTCGGATAAAGAGAATGTCAGATAGGCTCCTAGCCAACTGCTCAGGCAGAAACTAGTAATCTCGGTCAAGTGTGTCGCAAGAGTGGAAACCCTGCCTTTAAAGGGCCCGAGACTCTTGATACGACACTGGATTCTTTACACAAAAATAAATCAACAAAATGTAAGACTGACTACCCCTCCATCCTACCCTGCAATGGTTAGGACCTCCAAGACACATAAGAAACGCTCAAGCCCAGGTTCCCACCGATTTTAACCATTTAAGGTCTCAGGGCTGGCGACTATTCTGAGGAACATGGAGGTGTCTATATCCCACCTGACACAAAAGAACAAGCAAATAACTGATTACAATCAAGTACAACCTAAATAAGAAGAACAATTATGTCCCTTACAGAAGGCGCGTGACAAAAGGACTCCGACAACGAAACCCAAATTCAACAATTTTAAATGAACAACAACCCTCATTTACTAACTCCGAGTACTTTATTGTACGTGAATCCAGGACATTCCACCATATATGTTTTATCAATAACAATAGTTTACACTAACATTACAATAMGATAACCATATCATTACATTTCTAATTACCATAACATTGCAATAAAAACAATRATCATAMATTTCAAATGATATMAACTCTAACATTGYAATTTATTTATGTGGCAARAAGAATACAATYACATATTGCAAAAAYAATATATTACAATTATAAAATTTATAAACAATTATTCAAATGRCATTCCTTYACGTGTTACYGTAAMAWCATTACCTAATCGATACCTYYACACCTTACTAACACAAATTATGATATCGTTAACAATATAACCATATCATTACATTTCTAAATGAGCAGAAGACCAAGGTCCAGCAACAATCATTCAACGATAAATATGTATGCCATAACATTCTTCCTTTACCTATTGCAAGTCCATAAGCTATAACATCAGACATTACATCCATTAATCATTTCCAAGCACCCTAATAACCTTAGCCTTAGCTTGGACAAAATCATTAACATAACAATTCAGTGCCTTTCACTTCATTACGTCCTATTGAATTAATATTCATTAACATAACATTTCATTTCACTACCTCCCAACAGAATATATATAACATCAAGAATTTAAGGAAGGAAAGAAAAATTATTTCCTCATAATGATATAAAACGAGACAGTTGTATATAACCACCCAACTATAATTTACAATGTTGTTGCATCACCCATTCCTATCCTACTGAAGTTATCATTAATAATAAAATTTCCATAGCTATACCAAGACAACCATAACTTTACAGCGTATGGCCACAACAATGCCACTAAATGACATATAAAATTCATCCTAAGTTATATAAGACGAACATTGCAATTAACTATTAGACTAAAAATAAGTCATTCCATCTAATCTCAAGTGCTTTTAATATATTTTAAAAACAAATAACTAGCTAGCAAGAAGATCCCTTCTATCCAATTTTCCTTTTCTTTAAAAAAAATGAGTTGCCTTCTAAATTCCCAACGCACACTCCTTGCATTCGTATGAAGGTATAACATATAGCATTAAAATATTATTTTCAGAATTTCAAGGATACACTAGTCCCAAAGTAAGATATGGTCGTGTGTAACATAACTAGGAAGATGTTGAGGGTTAGCAGGCAGAGGTTAACTCGGTCAAAAATGCAGACCAATGCCGCTCGGGCGCACCAGATGAATTGACTTAAAGATTAGTCTATTTCTAAAACGCAGACAAGATTTAGCACACGCAGAGTGTGCATCTACCATCCGCTGGTGTACGAGGGAAGGAACGCCCAAATATATTAAGCAATGCAGGGAGGGTTATCATAGAACGTAGACCGAGAAAAATGCCCAATATACATCATTAATGCCATTTAAAATGCCCAATAAATACCAGTAAAACGCAGACCAGTAAACGCCCAACATGTACCACCAAAACGCAATCCATTAAACACCCAACATATACCAATAATGCCATTTAAAACACAGACCATTAATGCGGACCTGTAAGACTTTACTGCCCAGAAATTGATAATTTAAATCGATGAAAACACAAACATGTAAATACACTGACAGGAAATAGAAAAACGCCCTCGGCAGAATGTAAACACAATTTCTGGGTTGTAAAGTAAAATGGCAGTGAATGCAAATGCCCAAGAAGTTCAACGCCCACGGCAAATGTAAAAACGCCCATAAACAAAATGCCCACCGTAACCGAAGACGGAATGCCCAAAAAAATGAATGGCCAGTAAGTTACAACAAGATGGCAGTAATATGCTAAAACGAAATGCCCACCAATGAAATGCCCACAGTAAAAAGAAAAATGCCCACGGAATAGCAAAAACGCCCCAGTGAAGCAATTACATGCCCCGACAGAAGAATCATTCGCTCTCAATAAAATTTACCCCATAAGAATACGCCCACAGTCAAGAATTCAACGCCCAAAATCAACGCCTAGGGACCCGAATACAATAACCATAAACCCAAAACAAAATTGCCAGAAACCCTAAAATTGTGCCAAAAACGAAGAACCATAAACTGCCCTGCTAAATTTTTACAGCATAAAATGGGTCGATTCATGTGGTTCATTTCAACCATTCTAAACTAATCTTTATCACAAAACTTAAAGCCTTCACACATGCAGACTCAGTCGTATTTTTCATATAACTTTGGGACTTTAAGCACTAGGCAGACTCATGGACTCGCATATGTAAATTTTGGATTTAAGAACAAACTAACTTTCCAGAAATTGATCTAATCATATACCAAAATTTCAGTCCTAACAATTAGACGTATGATTACAGCCATCTAAATTTTCAGACGCAAACACAGACTATCATTCAACCAAAATAAAAACATACCTTGGCCTGTTCGCCCGCTCCGGATGGCGTCCACGTGCTCCTTGATTCTCCCGCTCGCCGACCATAGAGACTACACCGGTACCTCCCAGCCAAACGCTAGGGGTACTCTGCTTCCCCCTTAGCCCCCCGAGCCGCAAAGGGGCCACACAAGATCCAGAAGAGAAGTCTAGCTTCTTAGCTCTCCTCCAAGGCTAAGCTACCACTCCAATACAGCTGAGAAAAACCCAACTCCTCACAAGAAATCAGTCAAGCCACAATCCAACAGCGTAACATTACGCTAAATGTTCATCCCTTCTTCCTCATTTTCCCCTTCTTTTATAGAAATTTGAGACCCGCCTACTTTCCCTAAATCACTATTAATTTAAGTTTTAATGACAATCCTCTAAAAATTCTCTACCATCCAAGTGTCACTCATCCCCCACGGTTTTCCAAAAATTATTTTCTTTAAAAATTAAAAGACTCATTTCCCTCACCCTCCTAGAGTCGCTCCTAAAATTACTCCTCGGTGTTCCTAGATCCCCTTACAAGCTTTTAATAACTTTCCCTAAAATGAAGTTACTAAATTTAGTTCATTTTAGTAAGTCCTTAATTGTTGATTCCTTTTTGCTTTTTACCCTATGTCCCCTACTTTCCTTTATTATGTTTCCTTTATTACAAGTTTCCCTATTTCTATTATTTATTCCTTTCCCCCCCTTTTTTTTTTTCAAACCAAAAAGATAGATGCACTAATTAATCCTTTCATTATATTTTTAATTTCATTACTTTTATACTCTCACACGTTTTTTAAAAAAATTTATTCCTTTTTACAATTAAAACCACATATTTTAATTAATTTAATCCCTCTCTTCACTTTACCCCATTTAATTTTAAGAAGACTTTAACTAACACTTAGGAGGGTTTTAGTTTACGTCCTTATGTTTATTTTTGTAGGGTCTTTTCTTAAGGCTTATCAAAATTTTATTTTAGAGATGTTTTAAATTTAGGTTTAGATTTGAACTGGGCAACAATTAATTAGGGGAGTCATTTTGAGAATTTCTTAAGGCGTTAAGGTATTAGGGTCATCTAGTTTTGTCTCATCATCATCATCAATGCGACGTGCCCTTCAGGATGCACTATGTGCTCCAAGGGTGCCACTCACCTCGTTTGTTTCTGTTGCGCGATGTGCCCTTCAGGATGCACCACATGCTCCAAGGGTGCCACTCGCCAACTTGTGTTTCTTTTGTGCGACGTGCCCTTCAGGATGCACCACGCGCTCCAAGGGTGCCACTCGCCGACTTGACTGATTGGTAGACATCTATAACCCCAGAGTCAACACTCCGCCATGTGAACTTGTGGGAGACTAAGGGATCTAAGGAATAAGGCCCTCGCCTTATTGCGCGCCCCTTAGAATCATTGTGAGCGAATGTCGCAGTCTGCCCTCACAGCATCGTGGATCCTCTCGAACCAGGTAATCGTTAGCCTATAGTTCGAGCCACGGCGAGAGTGCTAGTAGGCTGTGGCAGGGCTGTTGTCCACACCTCTCGCTCAACCTCTCTGGAAATTATGTGTGGCCCCTTTACTCCATATGTGAGTCTGGTCGGCAAGCTATTGTCAGCCTGCATCATCAACCATCATGTCAGAACATGTCAACAACAT
>SNQJ01S0018349.1:143050-211847 GCA_010110895.2 Picea sitchensis | reverse complement strand
TGGATATTTGAGGGAATAATGGCCTGTGAACATTTTAAAGCGTTTCCCCAAGAAATAGTGAATTTCTAAAGTGCATATACCATGGCTAGGCCTTCTCTTTCTGTGGTGTTTTAATTCTACTCTGATTATAACAACTTTCTCCTTGCAAAGGCCATAGGATGGTCTAAATCCCATTCTCCTTGCTACGCCAAAATTTCTCCAAGTTCTATGGCTGATGCATATACATGCACATGAAATGTATTTTCATAGGTGTTGCTACCATATTTTCTTTTAAAATCTCCAATCCTTGCTTACAATCCTCATTTCACTGAAATTTGGTGTCCTTCTTTAATAGTTTTTACATTAGTGTAGTAATCTGTGCATACCCCTTTATAAATTTCATGTAATAACATGTATGTCCCAATGTTTCTCTTAACTAGTGCACTGAATTTAGTGGTGGTAAGTTTACAATGACTGCAATCTTAGCAGGGTCCACTAGTAAAACTTGTTTACACACTATATGTCCCAATAATATTCCAAAAGGTGTACCAAAAATGCATTTCTTGATATTTAATGATATATTACATTGCTTGCATCTTTCCAACATTAGTCTTAACACTTCTACATGGTCCTTCAAAAGAGTATACAGTTCAATCATCCAAATATACTTCTAGAAACTAATGTATGAATTCCTTAAAAGAAGCTATAACTACTCTTGAAAAAGTGGTTGGTGCATTCTTCAACCCAAATGGCATGATTGTATATTGGTAGGATCCCCATTCTATAGAAAAAGTAGTCTTATACCTATCCTCTTGAGCTATTTTAATATGATGGTAACCTGGGAATCCATGTCTGAATGAATATCCTTCCTGGCCTCCCACATTCTCTAACAACTCATCGGTAAAATGGGTAGGCAAAGGGTCATCTAAGAAAGCATCATTAAGTTTCCTAAGATCAACACAAATTCTTATCCCTCTACTAGTTCTATAATACCAGCTTCCAACATTCAATCAATTTATGTTTTTATTTTTTTCTTATACACTGGATTCAGTCTGTAAGTTCTTTACCTGATAGGTCTAGCCTCAGGTTTGAGAGATATTTTCATCTCACCTAGCTCCCCTTATATTCATTTCATCTATGTAAAGGTTGTTGGAAATAGGTCATTGTATTCATGCAGTAACTCTATTATTATTTCTATTGTTTGGTCATCCAAATAGTCTCCAATACTAGACATTTTAGGGTTGTCATTCATCCCAATGTTTAATTTCTTAACTTTGATTGGTTCAACAAATACTTATGACTCTAAAGATGGACCTTCCACCTCTATTTATCCCTCAATCTTTGTAATCTAAATGTTGCGTAGATCATATTCATTTGGTGCTTTCTCTTCAACATGATAGCATGAAATTAATTCTTTGATTGTATGTATGTTTTTTTGTTGATATTCCGTCATGATTTCAACCTCTGGTTCATCAATAAATATCATTCCCCGTATCATCTTTAGCACTGAATCAATGTTGGGGTTCGCATGTTTGAATGAGAAGGTTACTACAAAATTCTGTTGTAATCTTGTCCATTCTATAGTTCCTCTGTGCATCTCCTGGTCTATATACCAGTTCCCTGGAATTCCTTCCAATGTATGGATAAAATGATTAGGCCATTCCTATGGTGGTGTCATCCTTCGTTGTGTCTTACACTTCTCTAAGTATTCCACTGGTGTGCCTTGTCCATCATACCTTTGCATTTTATTTCTCCCTTGTTCGATGCCAAATCTAATGCACAGTTGTTGTTTACACTGATACAAGTCCTTAATTGTTTGTTTGTGCACCCCCCACCATATTTCAAGTGTTTCCTTGAGTGCGATATAAAGGGATAAAAGCCTCTAATTTTCTAACACTTCCTCTTCATATTTTGTCAAGAATTAATCTAAGTCATTTATCCCATGAAAACTGGGAGGTTCTCTTATCTCAGTACCAACCCATCTTACTCTGTGATCTGTTCTTGCACACCTCCTTTTGGAAACCTCATGAAATTATTGTTGTCAATTCTCCAAACATGTGTCTAAGTCAGAAGCACATGATGTAATGCTTCTCCAGCTGAGTACCCCATCTATAGTTGGGTTAACATAATCTTCTTGTCATGTGGTGGTTTTGTATAACTAGTTTACTTCTTCCAAATCCAAACAAGTGGCCTCTACAAACCTTTCTCCTTCTGAAGGATCTAGTGGTACAAATAATCTATATTCGCCCGATTCAAAAGTCATTTTTCTTGTCTTCAGGTTGATTATAGCTTGGTTATCAAATTCCCAATCCAATCCAATCAATGTTGGGTAAGGTTTCATTCCATCCACTATCTCTATTACTTCAAAATCAGCCAGGGTGTTCCAATAGGTAACACCCTGTGTTGATTTGCTAGTTTCAACTGAGCAGGTGAATAGCCTAAGGTAGGTTCCCCCATACACTGCCATGTCTTCTTAGGTAAGAAATTTACTTTAGAGCCTAAGTCCAGTATAACATCACCCATATTGAAATCCCTAATGTTGGCATTTAGCCTAAATTCTCTGCTTGTCCTTCTTCTTGTATGGAGATGATTGACTATTTTGTGTTCTAACTTCCCTTCCACATTTGTGTTACATATTTCTAACATATATTGTAATACCTTAATAGATGATGGGTCATTCAATAACTTAACACAATATTACAAAAAAATCCTTATGGCAATGTTTAGGTAATTTCCCTCTTTCAAAAATTTCCCTCCCCTTTTCTATTCTCCCGAATTATTTTCTCCCTTTTTACCTTCTTCTACACTTACTCGTTTTTCCATTTTCGTTTTTCCCTTTTACTATCCCTTTCTATTTCTACACTTAGTCACTTTTTTAAAACCGCGGGTTCACAAGTTAGTGGACTTACAGTTTTTCATATTCATATATAACTTCACATCATGAGTTCGACAGACTACCATGTTGTCCCATAATTAGTTGATTCTACGATATCGGGTTGCTCGGTTGATGGGATCGAGATTTCATGCTCCCATGTTTCATGATAGGCACGTTGCACCAAAAAATTCCGCAATCTACATTTCAATCCTCGGATTCCCTGAAATGTCCAAAGTTTCATTTCACCTACATGATTCCATCCGACTACTATTCCATTCGATACTTAGCCAATTCCACACCTCATACCATCATGGAATCCCAGGTTCATGGGTTCTCTGGTTCACAAAAAGTCTCAAATCATGTTAAGATCCAAATACTCAAAATATCATAAAATAACAGAAGTAAACACCATATACAAAATGTCAACATGGATCAGAACTCCAATATAGATACNATTACATATGTATTTACACATTACATGTACATTTATCCATATATATTCCCCCCTTGGGTCATAACATAACACCCTCCTTCAAAATTATTTGTCCTCAAATATTTGGATATACAGGCTTCACATGTGATCAAACCAATTAATATGATATTTCGTATGTTCCTCCTTTATTCACTCCATTGTTGATGATCTATCCATCCAAAATCAATTATGTTCGGTCTTAATCCTTGGTGTCTAGTTGTTGCATAATTTTCTTTCCTTTGATTCCATATATTTTTGTTGAAGATTCTCCAATTTGTACTGTTTCTTCATCTTTGATAATAGCTTGTTGAAAAGTAGTTTGGTGATGCCTTGTTCCATGAATATTGACAAGTATTCCATCTTCTTCCTTTATAATGTTGATATCGTCCTTCTTGTCTTCCTTGAAATGTTTATTGGTAATGAGGGTGTCCATACGGTTTCACATTTGATGGTCTTCCTTCACTCTGCACACGCATTTCATCTATCTTCTTTTCAGCGACAATGGAATCCTCGATAATCTTTGTTTGGTCCTTGATTACCCTAGCCTTGGAGATAATACCATCATATTTGGCATGTACATCCTCTAGATGGATTTCAAATTCTTCAAGTATCCTTTGTTGACCTTCTTGAATCTTGTCTTATTTCTCCTTTTGAAGCTACAAGGTGACCCCTTTTATCAAATCTTGATGTCCTTCTTCAATTCTAGCTTGCATTTTTTACTTTACCTCATTTGTATTCAAGGATTCCTCAACCTTCTTGCAAATTTCATCTTCCAATCTTTTGGTAGATTCTTCATCCAAGATTCTTCTTTCTTCTTTATTTTGAAAATTCTTCTTTTTTTCTTTCAATCTCTTAACCTCATCCAATAGTGTTTTATTATGGATTTGTAATCTACATATCTCTTCATCTTTGTTTTTCAAATCTTCTCTTGATTCATCTTTTTTAGACTTGTCTTTGCTAGTCTTTTCTTGCTTTAGGTTCTTAACCTCCTTAATGAGTGATTCATTAAGGGATATTATATTATATATCTCCTCACCCTTATTCTTAATATATTCCTTTTCTTATTTTAATTCATCTTGAATTCTATACATTTCCTCCATTTTTGTATCCATAATCCATTTATCTAAGATTTTTTCAAATTCTTCCCATGTGCAGTGCCATCTAGTATTTTGATCAACACTCATCCACCACTTCCAAGCTTCATCAAAAAAATAATCTCTCTCTTTCCTAGGACTCATATTATATTATTTTATCAACCTCAACCATTCCATAGGATTGATTTCATCTTTATCTTCATCTCCTTTAAATTTAGGTATTTCCATTGATTCTTAATTGACGTATAATCCAAACCCTCAAATCATAACCTCAATATATTAAAGATAAATATCTCAAATAGTTGTAATAATTTTTCCAATATGCTCTTTAATGTGTTATATTTCCAATGGATTTTGAATCAACTCAATCGGACATTACAATCAAAAGTTATGATAGATTTTACTGAACATACCTTTGAAACCATGATTTGGAGTCTGTCCTCCTGGCCAACCTTACTTATGATGTATCTCTAAATTTTCGGCCCTTATCAGTTTGAAATTGTCACTTGTAGTACTCTGAAATTTATCATCTACAATGTCATCAATATGACCAAAATTGGATGTGCCAAGTGGAAGTTATGATAACTTCCACACTCCTTGATATAAAATTCTGAAAATTGTACCATACATACTATGGCCTGTCCACTGTTCAATGCAACAAGTATCACACAATTTGTATTCTCTATGAAGAATTTATGATTGTTTTATCTTGAACACATGTTTGAGACTAGTCAATAGGACTAGTCAACTACCCTATCCTGCACATGATGTATCTACAAACGCAGGATGCCCCAGAAGATGAAATTTTTATCATAGATATCTCAACAATTTATGTGATTATCCTCCATATTTCAGGGTCTGAAATGTTACAGAAACAATTTTATAGAGAAAAATTTTCGATGACTAAATTAAGGATGTTACAGAAACAATTTTATAGAGAAAATTTTGCGATGACTAAATTAAGGGTGATTCCCAAACCTTCTCTTACACAGGCTATATCTCTTAAAGTATAAGGCCTCCGGAGCTGAAATTTGAACCCGACGTACCTTGATCCATCTACTAAATATCCTATGAGGTTTTTCTACTGAAACATCATAGAATAAATTTTATAGAGAAAATTCCAAGGTATTTCAGATGTAGCAGTGACACCCCAAGACCTTGAGCTCTGATACAAAATGTTAAGATCCAAATACTCAAAATATCATAAAATAACATAACTACACACCATGTACAAAATTTCAATGTGGAGCACAATTCCGAGATATATAAGTTACAGAATAACTCCTTAAAGAATAGGGGAACCCCCTCCAAATAACTGAATACCATTCATACTTCACAATTCACCTCCAATAATGAATACATGATCTCTTATATATAGTTATTCACACATGCACATGACACCCCTTTATCTCTAAGCCAACCCTATTACATATGTATTTACACATTACATGTACATTTAGGCCCATATATGCGCCCCCTTGGTATCATATCACATACATTTAGCCATATATATTCCCCTCCTTGGGTCATAACAAATCACATATTGCTCCCATCCATCCCCGCCACACCCGTGCCCTTCCCAATGCACATTTACTATGATTTTAATGCTAATAAATTACCATACAGGTTTGAAAGGATGGTCATTAATAAACCAAAGGCTCGAGGACATCTTCTATTAAAATGCATTAAAACAATGTTTATGGAGGATTATATCATCTCCCTCTAGCGTTAATTCCTAACATAATTTCGAGCAAGGGAAAGTTCTTGTCAACTTATGGTAGCAAATCGACAACATTTTTGTGCAGATACACTGAATATTTTCAGGCGCGAGGATCATAGCTTTCAGTGGTCTAGGGAATATTCCTATTATTCATCTCCATTTTCCAAGAAGGAAGTAATCTAGACATTTGGAATTGCGTGCACAGGTTGTGTCCAGGAAGTATTTGATTGTAAGGATTTGGTCACTTGGTGCAGTGAGAGATATATTCCAAGCCAGCAGATCATTCAATTGCGGGACCATTCCTCAGTTTCTCTATCACATCAGGTATTCCATAATATGTTGAGACTTCCTTATCCAATGCTCACCTTCAAAGGTGAATATTGCAAGGAGATTTTGAAAAATCGTGACAATGCACTGGACCTCTTACCTCAATTCCTAGAAAACACAACAATCGTCCTAGAGGACATCACAAGATTGCAAGTTAGCTGATTTAAAAATCTCTTTCAGGAAAATGGAATTCATTAAGATTGCATGGATATTTATGAGGATAACGGGACAAGAAACCACAACCAACATCTCCTAGATAATTATTTACACTCTATATTGTATAGTAAAATAACAGACCATCTTCGATTGGGGTAAGTTTATTTCCATTGAAATATCTTCCTAATTGGAAAAATACAAGATGAAGAATAAATTATTTATGTCGTCTTATTTGATTTTCACGATAGTGCATTGTTGTTAGTTCCCAATATTATCTATGTGCAAGAAGGTAAACTGTGAAGTCGACCCAGTAACCTTCTGGTATCAAACGTTGAGGAGGCACAAGGCCTCCCAAGATTTTTATGAAGTTTTTAATGATTGTGTCTCAGTTTTTAAAGATTTGTTGTTTGGAAAGAATGCTCCCCGGATGTCTAACCATAAAAGTGATTTTCTGGATAGGAAGGGGACACAAGAATAAATGAAAAATTATAACGTTATAATAATTTTTGGATCCAAGGAAAATCCTTCCTTCCTTCCATTCCACATATCTAAAAAACAATGTTGCTAAAATAGCAAGGCAGTACAACTATTGGTTGCATTTTTTCCATGAAAAGAGAAAAAATCAATTCATACCTCTTCCTTGGAAAGCTGGGGATTTCATATTCAGAAGTATAAATAAGATCGATGAATTCACTGGCCACTTCCACATCCTTAATTTAAAATATGATGAAAAAGTAAAAGGATTCAACCCTAGAGGTATTTTTGTAGAATATCTATTGGTTGTTGGTTTAAAAAAATATTTCATTAATACTATTTTGAATGAAGACTAATACAATTCTTCAGGAACTCCTTCTCATGACAACGATGATCTAGAAACGATACTCAACACCAATGAGTCATAAAAGCAGAGAGGAAAACGTTCGGGTGAGAAAAATTCCCAATCCCTAACTGTCAGGCCAAAGAGTACAACATCTCGGAGCAAAGCTCCAACGACCCACCAAAGTAATAAAGTAACCCATAGTTCTTCAGGTGAAGGAGGAGGTAAGAACCCTCATTCCAGTAAAATTTAATGTTCTCATAAACTTTTGTGAGGAAGGAAAGAAAAAACAGTGTGCAAGAAGGGGAGGGACCTTGAGGAGAAAGTGATATCCACGACCTCTCCGTTGAGGATATGGAACTCGAAATTGACATCGAGAAAGTGTTCCCCAATGTTGACCATCTAGAGAAAATTTCTCACCAGAACCCTCAGATGGAAATAATTGAGACCAAGACCTTCAACAAAGAAGAGTCTTTTTCATTTCATAGCACATTTTTTTACAATGAGTCCAAAAATTTGATTATTGAGAAAAGAGATGTAAATAATAAGAAGGGGAAATCTCGTTCATAGATTAACCTACAGAACATCTGGCCTTACCAAATTTCCCAGATACACCGAGCAACTGGATATGCTCTAGATAATTCTATTGGAGGCCTTGAAGCGGAGAATGTCAAGTGAAAGGAGCGAATCAAATAATTGGAAGAAGACTTAATGCATCTTACAATACTTGCTAGTCCTTTAGCAATGATAGATCCTTCCACACCTGCAGAAAAATTAAAAGGATCGAGAAGCCTTCTCACATCATTCTGGGGCTATGTGGAAAAGAATATCAATAAAATAATGGATTTAATAACAGAGGCTTGGGAGATGTCAAAGAGGATGGTCTCTTTTGGAACAAGAGCACACACTTTTCATGAATATCTGCAGGAATATTTGAAAAACAAGAAAGGTTTATACCTCGATGCGGTTGTACCATTTCGTATTAAAGTTACCAATATTAAATAATTAAGAATAAGAGAGGAGGATCTCCCTTCTCCGAACTGGATAAAACAATTGAACGCATGCTAGAAGGAAAAGGTTAAAAACTTGAATATTATTGTTCAAGCATGCAACCCGACCATAACTAGAAGAGAAGAATTATTCAAGAAGCTAACTGAGATAGATCTAGATGGAAGCACAAATGAGGTCCAAGACCTCGAATTGATACTCAACTCATTGTTCTTAACCAATCAATAATTTGATGAACAAGTTGATATCTTTAAATGGTTATCATTTGAAAAAGTTTACGACATTCTGGAGTATGATGAAGATGACGTGGAAAACTAGCTAGTTGATTATTCGATTAAAAAGCAAGATATTGAAGAATCTTTGGGGAACATTTCTATTTATCTAAGGGACTTATAAGAAAAACTCTTAAATATAAAAATCCGACATGAAATCAATGTGGCACCAATGAGGAGCTACATTGAGGAGTGGTTTAAAAAGATTGTCTACAAGCTTACCAATGAAGGGAAAAGGACAGTTGAGATGGTTCCTGTAACTACCGAGGAAATCCATAAAAGGACATCAGCGAGAAAGTGACAAACCATGAGATACCATCATAGTAATTTCATACTGATCACATATTTCTATCTTTATCAAGATCTTCATCCAGTTATCCACCTCTTTAAATAGAAAGGTTTAACTGAAGACTAATAATTTATTTTTTCTTCTTACCAAGTTTTGATACCTTCCTCCTCCTACTTTATTCTTTCTGTGAACTTCATTTTTATATACATATTTTATTTATGTTCCACGAGATCCCTAATCCCGGTCATTATGAAAAACGCATTTTAATTTCAGAGAATATGTATTGAACTATATTTTTTTAGAAACTCCAAGAGAGTTATTTTGGGAAGAATCTCGATTGTACTTTGTAACCCAACTTTTTTATGAATATAAAGTATTTGAGGTTGATCTATTGTTATCTCAATTTAATTTTCCCATGTACTAATTTTTCAAAGTTATCTTATGCATGCAAATCCTTTTCTTTTAGTTTTTATGTGATCGGAAATATTTATCCCCACTATGATGGATGTGAGGAAGTTCTATTTATTTTCTTTAAATGTATGAATGTGTGTGTTTCTTGGTCCATTCTCAAGAACTTTCTTATTAAAAGAAAAATAAAAATATTTTCCTTTTTCTGTTACATCTATTTTACTTTCCTTTGATTGACTTCTTTAAAAGTACCACATTTTATAAATCTTGGACAAAGGAGTACGACCTCTATAATAACACAAGAGGATTTTCATCCTCATGAGGTTGTCGTCTCGGTCCTAACGGATTCAAGCGTCAACATTTTTGGCAACCATATTGGGGAATGAAGTGAAAATTCGGAACTTGACCCAACATTTTAAAAAGAATATATGACTAAATACCCCTGGGTAATCAACCACATTTAGAAACTGGAATGAATAATCAACGAATAATTTTGCACTAATTGTATAATATGATAATATCAACAACTCAGACTCGAGAAGAGTCCTAGCAAATCTTAGTCCAAGAAGAAGAAAGATAAATTCTTTGAAGATAAAGGAGAGAGGAATGACACGGTCGAAGAAATCAAAGATTGGCTACATAAGCACAAGAACAATCTCAATATTGAAGAGGGATGAATTCAAGGGACCCATTACCCTCTATATTTTAACCTTGTACAATATTTATTGCAAACAAATATTCAGTAAAAGAACAGAAAAAATACAATGGCAAATACAAACATTACACATAGATTTTTCCCCTTGAAACCCAAACCGAGAAAACCAACATATTCTATATTCATTCATAGTGATACATTGTTTACAATAAAATATACATATAGGATCCAACAACATCCAAAACCCTAACCCAATGACTTGGATTAGTCAACAACCCTTATTCCTTAACCGGAAATAGAAAACCATCGGCAAAGAAACCATGTGCCGAAAAACCACCTAAATATGTGACACATTTCTCGAGGCAGACTTTTTTGGGGGGGGGCGCTACCCCTGGATCCTTGCACGGGGGGCTTCGCCCCCCTGCACCCCCCTAAGGGGGTCCTGGCGGCCCCCCTGTGTGCCCGACGCAACGCACATAGACTATCGCTTGTGAAAACCACCTAAATATGTGACACATTTCTCGAGGCGTGCACTTTTTTTACCCTGATTCTTTGAGAATTCAGCTTCGCTCTCGCACCCCTCTAAGGGTCCCATACCTAGTGGGTGTCTCAATTTAACGCGACATAGACTATCAGCTAAAGAATATAACACATACCCAAAGAGCTCTCCCACTTGTTGTTTTTCATACAAGTGTTTACAAGCTACATAGTCAACAATCTAGGGCAGCAATGCCCATGGATCCTCTACACCAAGAGAACTTCTCAGTGCTCACATATTTTGTTAATGAGTCTACAACATTCTTCAAAGTGTCCACCTTCATCAACAATACTTTATTTTCTTCAATCATGTCTCTCACAAAGTGATATTGAATATCAATATTCTTTGTCTTTGAATGATAAGCCGGGTTCTTAGCCAAAAAAAGTGCACTCTGACTATTACACTCTATCCTTACAACTTGTTGTACCAACCCAATACCTGGACACAAACTTTGTAACCATATTGCTTCCTTACTTACATGAGTGGCTTCCATGTATTCAACTTCTGTAGTTGAAAGTGCCGCTACATCCTATCTTTTTCTCATCCAACTTATTTCTCATCCAAACAGGTTAAACACATACCCACTTGTAGATCTCCTACAATCCAAATCTCTAGCCCAGTCTGCATCCAAAAATCCATGTATATCCTTCAATATGTCCAATCTCGGTCTTCCTTTGTAGCATAATCCATAGCTATCAGTTCCACACAAATACCTAAAAACCCTTTTTATTGTTGTCCAATGTTCCTTCTCTGGTTTTGACATATACCTTCTCAAAACTCCCATTGCATGTGCAATGTCTAGTCTAGTACAGACCATTGCATACATCAAATTGAAAACTGCACTCACATATGGATCATGAGACATGTCCTCCTCCTCTTAATGTGTCTTGGGACACTGATTCGAAGATAACTTTACACCAACAGGAATAGGAACCTTGATCGGTTTACATTCCTGCATATTAAACCTATGCAATATAGTCTCGACATATTTTCTCTTATTTAACTAGATTTTCTTCCTTTTCCGATCTCTTTTAATTTCCATGCCCAAAATGAAATTTGAAGCACTGAGATCCTTCATGTCAAATTTAGAGGAAAACTAATTTTTCACATCCTGGATAATCTCCTTGTTGTTTCCTATCAGCAACATGTCATCCACATACAAGACCAAATAAATCAAATCATCACCAATTAATTTAAAATACACACAATGATCTTCTTTTTTTCTTGTGAAGCCAAGTCCCAACATATAATTATTAAATTTTTTATACCACTTCCTTTGTGATTTTTTTAAACCATACAAGGACTTTTTCAGCTTGCATACCAACTCCTTCTTTCCCTTCACAGCATAACCTTCTGGTTGGTTCATATAGATTTATTCTTCTAGATCCCCATGGAGGAATGATGTCTTCACATCCATATGTTCTAATTCAAAATCAAATGCAGCAGTAACAAATAACAAAAATATTATAGAGGTTAACTTGGCAACAGGAGAAAAAATCTCACCAAAATCAATTCCCTCAACCTGGGAATAACCCTTTTCTACCAACTGAGCTTTGTATTTCTCCACTTTTCCTTCTGCATTCAACTTCTTTTTAAATAACCATTTTCTTCCAATGGGATTTCTTCCAGTCGGCAACTCCACTAGATCCCAAGCCTCATTCTTATCCAAAGATGTCATTTATTCATCCATGGCCCTTTTCCATAGATTTCTATCCTCTGAATCCACTACCTCCCTGATATTTCTAAGATCATCATCAGTAATAGCCAAAGAAAAATTTGAATGGAAATTAGATGGAGTATACCTTTTTGGTAGCCTTCTGTTTCGAACCGATCTCCTCAATACCGGAGTATGAGGATCTTCTTCTTCTGATTCTTGTTATTCTGTAGATTCTGATTCATCATCCTTTAAATCAAACTCTATCTTCTCTGGTTCTTCCTTACTTGGTAGGACTTCCTGTTTAACAACATCCTTCATTTCTCTAAATACCAGATCTCGGCTATACACTACATTCTTAGTTTCTGGGTTTCAAATATTATAACTTTTGAGACCATCTTTATATCCAATAAAATACACTTTTCAACCTTCTTATCTAGCTTACTCATGTTTTCCTTTGGAACATGAACATATGCATCACATCCAAATAAATTGAGATGTATAAGAGAAGGTTCCTTACCAATCCATACCTCTTGTGGAGTCTTGTCATCCAACACTGGCGAGGGTGATCTTTTGACCAAGTAACATGTAGTACCCATTGCCTTTACCCATAATTCTTTCCGTAACATGACAACACTGAGCATGCACCTTGTTTTTTCCATCAACATCCTGTTAATCCTTTCTGCAACTCCATTATGTTGATGTGTATATGGAGTATTATTCTACCTTTCTATACCGCACTTCTTACAGAATTCTTCAAATTTATTCGCACAGAACTCTCCACCATTACTTGTCCTCAACACCTTAATTATTTTCTCTGTTTGATTCTCAACAAGATCCTTAAACTCTTTAAACCTATCAAAGACTTTAGATTTCTTCATAAGAAAATATATCCAAGTATTCCTCGAGAATTCATATCTAAATGAGATGTATTACGTAGATTTTCCCAATGATGGGACCGACACAGGTCCAAAAACATCAATGTGAACTAAGTGTAAAATTCCTTCTGCCCTCATTTCACCAGAGGGGAATCTTACTCGATTCTACTTCCCATATAGACAATGTTCATAGAAATCAAAATCTAGAGAGAATTTAGACATACCTCAACCATACCTTTGTCGTGTAGTAGTCGAAGACCATTCTCTCCTATATGCCCTGGTCTTTGATGCCATAGCATAACCTTTTTCTCCAGAGACTGTAGGATTTCTTTCTTCTTCAACTCCAATATCAGGAACAATGGGACTATTATACCCATCACTAATAGTTCTTCCTTACATCTTATACATAGTTCCAAACCAAACTCCCTTCAACAACACCATTTCTACTCGAACCATCCTGCAGGTTTCCTTTTCAAATAATGTTTTTACCCCTACATCGTCCATTTTGCTTACAGAAATCAATTTTTTTTCCAAACCTAGGATTTGTAGAACACTAGACAATGTTCTAATCCTTCCATATATGAGCCTCAACTTGAATTTTCTTCATCCTATGATTCTGGTTGTCAAATCATCACCTAATAAAACATTACCTCCATCATACCTTTCATATTCGCAGAACCACTCCTTGTGGGGATTCATATGAAAGGATCTACCAGAGTCAACCAACCATGCCCCATGATCTGCATGTGTTCTTGAAGAATCCAAGTACACATCCCCTCCTTCTTCCTTGGAGGTATTTTCTTTTATAGAAGGAGATTCTTCAGATCCCTTCTTTTTCTCAACTTTGGATCTACACTTCTTCTTATAGTTCCCTTCTTTTCCACATATCCAACATACCTTTACAAAATTTACGAGAGATTTAGATCTACCCTTGGACTTAGATCTCCCACTTGAGAACTTAGATCTATTTATTTCCTAGGAACGTCCTCTTGCAAATAATGTGTCTGTGCTCTGTACTTCCATATTCTTTTATCTCATCTCCTATGACAATAAATATCAGACCACTTCATCAAACTTTAAGGAAGTTGTATTACTACCTATGGCCAAAACCACACTATCCCACGAGTCTGGTAAAGAACACAGTAAACTGATACATTTATCTTCATCTGAAATTTTAATCTCAACATATACTAATTGACTTACCACATTATTTAAGGCATTCAAATGCTCTTCCACCGAGTCTCCATCTCTCATCCTCAGGTTATTCAACTTCTTTCTCAGGAATAGTTTATTCACTAGGGACTTAGACTAATACAACTTCCCTAACTTATCCCATAAATCCTTGGTTGTAGCTTGCTCTGACATATTCAGTAATACTGAATGTGAGAGACACAATCAGATTGTGCTATTTTCCTTCTGATCCATGTTTTTCCAGTCATCTGATGAAGTTCCTATAGGTACAGTACCTGGATCTACCGTGATCCACTAATCTTTGTCCACCAACATATCTTCCATATTGAGCTTCCATAGCCCAAAACTTTTCCCATTAAACTTCTCTATCTCCATCTTTGAACTGCTTGCCATTTATTTTCACCTAAAAAATGAATACCATCGATCTCCCACTGTAACTAGGCTTATCACAGTCCAAAGCCAAACCCTTGACCACAAAGGTGTCCCCCTGAAGCCAACAAATCTTTGATACTAAATGTAGATTTTAACCTTGTACAATATTTACTGCAAACAGATATTCAGTAAAAGAACAAAAAATATACAATGTCAAATACAAACATTACACAAAGATTTTTCCCTTGGAACCCAAACCGAGAAAACCAACATATTCTATATTCATTCATAGTGATACATTTTTTACAATACAATGCACATATAGGAGCCAATGACATCCCAAACCCTAACCCGATGACATGAATTAGTCAAAAAACCTAATTCCTTAATCGGAAATAGAAAACCATCGGAAAAGAAACCATGTGATGAAAAACAACCTAAATATGTGACATGTTTCCCAAGGAAGAATGTTTTTTTTAGCCATATCCACTTTTTGAGGCTCCCCTTGTGTCTATGTCACCTGAACCCACTGAAATAACCCCTCCCTCAAACCCTCCCAAAGTAAAACTGTTCATTTCCCTAAATTATCTCACTGGCTTCTCTACTCACCAAACCCTCAAGCTAATTGGTTACATCAAGCATAGGAAGGTCATCGTTCTTGTTGATAGTGGAAGAACCCATAATTTTATTCATCCTCCCATTGCCCAAGAAAATAATTTCTATATTCGTGCAGTCAATAATTTCCAAATCATGATTTCCAATGGTGGGTCCATGAAATGTGGAGGGCGTTGTGAAAATGTGCATCTCCAAATTGGTGAATACCACCTGAAATCTCATATGTTTTCTATCGACATGGGTGGTTGTGACATTGTTTTGGGTGCATAATGATTAAGGAATTTGGGTCCCATTCTCATGGATTTTAAGGAATTAACCATGCAATTCGACCAAGAGGGACAACATTATAAGTTCCAAGGCATCACCTCTGGTTCCCCGGAGATCATTAGTTCCCATCGCATGGAAAATGTGCTAAAAAAGGTCATTCTAGAATTATTTCCCAACTCCATGCCATACAAGCAACTGAGACACCCTATGTGTCGTAGGACCTCCAATCCATCCTCTCTAAACATCAAGTGGTTTTTTCCACTCCCCAAGGACTCCCTCCTTCTAGAGGTGTTCATGATCATTCCATTCCCCTTGTCCTAGGAAGCCTTCCTCCCAATATCCGTCCTTATCGTCACCCATTTTCCCAAAAAAATGAAATTGAGAAAATGGTTCAAGAACTGCTCAATGCAGGTGTTATCCTCCCTAGTATGAGCCCCTATTGTTCTGCTATGGTCATGGTCCTTAAGAAAGAAGGTTCTTGGCACATGTTTCCTGACTTTTGCACCCTCAACAAACTCACCATTAAAGACAAATTTCCCATTACTGTCATTGATGACCTCTTGGACGAATTGAGTGGTGCTCAATTCTTTACTAAACTTGATCTTCATTATGGCTACCACCGAATCCATATGAAAGAGGCAGATACTACTAAGACTATCTTTACAACTCATAAGGGCCACTATGATTTTTTGGTCATGCCCTTTTTCTTGTGTAATTCTCCCTCCACTTTCCAAAGCCTCATGAATTATGTCTTCCATCCTTTTCTCTGTAATTTTTTCTTAGTTCTCTTTGATGATATCCTCATCTATAGTGAAACCTGGAAAATCCATCTTGCTCATTTGGATCAAGTTCTCCATGTACTCTCTTAGCACCAAATTTTCCTCAAACAATCTAAATGTGCTTTTGGAACCTTAGAAGTCGAGTACTTGGGTCATCTTGTTGGCAAGGTCGTCATAGGGGTGGATCCTAAAAGGATTGAAGCTATGCAAGAATCGCCTAACCCAAATACTCTCAAAATATTGCGTGGATTTCTTGGTTTAATAGGTTATTATCGCAAGTTTGTTAAGAATTATGGAAAGATTGAAACACCTCTCACTGCACTCCTTAAAAAGAATTATTTCACGTGGACTCCAACAGGTGCTCATGATTTTCAAGCCTTGAAGATGGCCATGTGCACCACTCTAGTCCTAGCCCTTCCTGATTTCACAAAGAACTTTTCCCTGGAATGTGATGCCTCCGAGAAAGGAATTGGCATTGTCCTTATGCAATAGGGTCGGCCTTTGGCCTTTTCCATCAAACAATTGTTCGAGAGAAATTTGGTAAAATCAATCTATGAAAATAAAATGTTGGCTATTCTGCATGCAGTGGATCTTTGGCACCCTTATCTATTGGGGAAACACTTCCAAATTAATATTGATCATCAAAGCCTCAAGTATTTTCTAGAACAACGTCTTTCCTCCCCCGAGCAACAAAAATGGGTGACTAAGCTCTTTGGATATGATTATGAGATCGTTTACAAGAAAGGCAAAGACAATGTGGTTGCTGATGCACTTTCTAGAAAATATGAAGATGAAGGGTCCCTTTTTATCTCTCTGTCATTGTACCATACTGGCTCCAAGTTGTTCTCCAGGAATGGCTACACGATCCCAAAAGTTCGCATCTGATGCAACAATTGCAGTCCAATTCTCCAATTTCCCCAGGGTACTCTTCACTCAATGATCAGATTCGATACAAAGGTCGTTTGTATTTAAGTAAGCAATCAAAACTTAAATCAATGATACTTTCTGAGCTTCATGCTACACCCATAGTTGGGCACTCTGGGTTTACCAAAACCTATGACTAGGTCAAACATTCTTTTTTTCTAGGATGGTATGAAATAGGAAGTTCATAATTTTATGGTTGAATGTGATGTGTGTCAACGTAACAAGGGAGAAACAGTCAAATCTCATGTCACACTACAACTGCTTCTGATTCCACCTGCTATTTGGTGGGATATCTCTATGGATTTTATTGTGGGCTTACCTAAATCGGAAAATAAATCAGTCATCATGGTGGTAGTTGATCGTCTTTCCAAGTATGCTCATTTATGTTCTCTTCAACACCCATTTACAACATCCATTGTGGCTCAAATTTTCATGGATCAGGTCTTCAAGATTCATGGCATGTTGCATTCTATTGTTTCTTATCGCAACCCAACTTTCACCAACAATTTTTGGCAAGAACTATTCAAGCTACAAGGCACCCAATTGCATCTCAGCACAACTTATCATCCCCAGATTGATGGTCAAACTGAAGTTGTCAACAAGTATTTGGAAACATATTTGAGGTGTTTTTTATCGGAAAGGAAAAATCAGTGGGCTCAATGGTTACCACTAGTTGAATGCGGCCCCCTTCAAACCCTCTGCATGTCCGGCACAATGCAAACACTAATGCTCATGCAAAGAATATAACACATACCCAACACTTCCAACTTTACCCATTGGAAGTAAAAGTTACAACACATATATTGATATATAAAGGGGTCTTGTGCCCCGTCATAACACATCATGTGAGATATCATTCTTTGTTATTCAAGCTTATTTGGATAATGAGATGACTCACCAATCTTGGTGTCTTGTGTATTTAAAATTTATCTTGTACTAATGATCTCTTGGATAACCATTATGGAAAAAGGAGGCCTCCATTATAAGATTGGTGATAGTAATTTTATGTTCAAGTTAATATTTTAACCATAGTTCTTTCCTCTGGGAAATGTTTTATGCACATTTCATATCTTTGTAATTGTCTACTACTAGGAGTTTTTCATTTGAGGGGAACCTTGAACCTTCTATTTAGTATTGTTTATGTATGTTTTTTATTATGCATTTGGGAGGTTTATTATTTATGCTCAAGTTACTTTTCTAAGTTATATTATAGCCCTTGTTAGTAGGCATTATCCTCATACATCTCAGGGCCTTATGTTGCACCAATTACATTTCAATTAGCATGTGCATGTACCCTTTTGTTTTGAAGTTTTTTTCTACATGCCCTAAATTCTCATTTGTTGAATAGTTGTTACTATTGCACGAAATTTCAAGTAGTCAGTGATCCCCAGTGTATCATGACAAGGGACTAATCACCTCTCGTGGATCCTTGAAATCTAGTGGTGGTGATTTTACCAATCACCTACGGGTTTTGGTGTAACGATAGTCGTACTACTAACAAATGGTATCAGAGCTAGAGGTAACGAGTTCGATACAGACTCGGCTCATGCTGAGGGGGAGATTGTTGCACGAAATTGCAGTAGTCATCGTTCCCCAGTGTATCGTGACAAGGGACTAATCGCCTCTCATGGATCCCTGAAATCTGGTGGTGGTGAGTTTACCAATCACCTACGGATTTTGGTGTAACGACAGTCATACTGCTAACAGTTACATTGATGAAAAATTGAGAACATATCCCTCTATTGATATTGATAGGGGTTCTTCCTACATTAACAGTTGTGTTGTTGTTGAGATTTTGTTGTGTTCTTGCATCCCACTATTGTTATGGATTCTTCTTTTTCACGATGTTCAAACACAAATGCATTTCACGTACAACATATTTTGGTGCAACAATTAGTTTATTTTCATGGCACAAAAAAAAACATTTTTGGGCAATAGTGCACCACTTGACTATATGGCATTCAAATTATCATTAGTCAATACTTTTTGCAGCTAGAGGCACTTTCTACAACCTAGTATGAGGAAGATGTGTAATTCATTCCATGTTCAATATNNTGTGTATTATCAAAAAGGCACGGTCGAAGCCGCTGAGGAGTTGCATAGTTCTTCAAAATTCAGGCCAATCAATGGCCCCAATTAAACCATTATTACAAGCTACTAATGAATTTTTCAAATACTCAAACAAAAACTTTACATAAAACAACCTTACTCAATACAAATAGAAAAAAAAACTCTGAGAATATAAGTGAAGACACAATGCATCTAAATTAGCTTGTTGGGGAGGAGCTCGTCGAATTGGCTAACTTATGGGAATCAATTCTTGTTACCATTGGTTGATATGTGGCATGTGATTTATTCTTCTTTATTACTACCATCCAACCTTTATTTGCAGATATTAAGGTACTTGTGGTGCCTGTGTTTCCTAGATTGTCTTAATCTAGAGCCTCAATTTTTTCTTCATCCAATGCCCCAACATCATTAACATGATCTTCCTAATGATATGATGGATGAGGAGAAGATTGGACTCGATGTACCTCATATGAAACCTAAGGAGATGATTCCTCATTCTTTGACTTCTGATTGGATTCTATACTAGATAACGGAGTTGGCTGAGGAGGAGGATCTGACTGGAACGTCTTTTCACTAACATGAGGAGGCTTCAAGATAACTGTATGGGACATCATTTGATCCCACCCACCAAGTGGATTATAGAGGATTTCAGTTCTTCTTAGGCCCTTTGGGACAATCGATTTCAAGATGTCCCATTTCAAAACAAGATTTCCAACACAAGGAAACTCTCTCATAGTACAGCTTCTCAGACCAATAATTGTTTTTTACTAGTAAGAATAAATTCCATTGGGAATCGTTTACTGAAGTCCATTTCCATGGAAATACGAGCAAAAGTGGATATTTCATGCCTTTAAGTTTCACAACATTCAAAGTGGAATTTTCCCAACGTTGATCCAATGGCTTGAAGAGAAGGTAAACCCCATAAATGCAAGGGAAGATTGGAAAGCCTCACCCAAAGAAGGGCTAAAGAAAGAATGGCAGTAGCTGGATTGAAAGACAGAGTCCATGGTTTCATTCACAAACCTGAGTTGCCCCAAAACCATAGACTAGAGTTGAGAATGAGATCATGGTCTTCCTTAATGTCGAACTAAATAATGAAGAATCCTCTAGCACAAGGATGAATGAAAGATTTCTCCTGCATGATAGGAATCCAGGTAGTTGAGATCCAATTGTTGAGATCAACTAACTTTGGCCAAAAACCATTGAAACAACAGACCAAACTCATGGGTATGTAGTATGATTGATCCTCCTCCTCATCATCTTGACCAATGGGAATGACAAGGGGAGGGGCTTCATGAACCATAAGAGATGAAGAAGAATAAGCAGAGGTTTGTTGAACAACCTCACAAAAAGAGGCCCAAAATTCAAAGTAGAAACTGACTTGGACATTAAAGAAGACGGAGGAACAACCCCATTGCCAGGGGCACCTGGAAAGAGGGATGTAGTTGTGGCCATTGGAGGCGAAGAAGGAGGGCATCAAGCCTGACTCGCAGAGAGGTCACGAGCGTCCAGGGTTAAACCCTAGTTGTCATGCATCAAAGGAACACATTTGTGATCATTGCAACTTATTATGAAGTATTTAAAAAAAATATTGATAACAACAAAATATTTCAATCTCTCTCTCTCTATATATATGTGTGTGTGTGTGTGTGTGTGTGTGTGTGTGATTCATACATCCCAATATGAGGAAGATGTGCAGTTCCTTCACTACTTAACAATGCATTGACAAGTGGTATTTAAAATATATTAATAACACAAAAAATATTTCAATGTGGGCCATAAATAAAATTTGGGCACCATCTTTTAACAATGGTCGGCCTTGAGGGAATTGTTCTTGTAAGGTTGCAGTTGAAGAAACACCTGATCCCCTTCTGCAAATTGACATTCAGAGATACCTTGATATGCTTGTTGCTTCATGCGATTCTGGGCCATGACCAAATTCTCTTTGAGGGTATGAAGAATAGCCTCTCGAATTATAAGCGTTTGGTCAACCACTTGGAACTTCAAGACACCTGGTAAATATGAGAGAATTGACGGTAGATTTTGTCCATATACCACTTCAAAATGAGTCATGCAGGTAGTTGTATGGTATGAAGTGTTGAACCATCATTTAGCTCGGGTTAACCATTGAGCCTGCTAATTTTTCTTTTCCGATGCAAAACACCTCAAATATGTTTCTCTTCCAATGCAAAACACCTCAAATATGTTTCCAAACACTTGTTGATAACTTCAGTTTGACCATCTATCTGGGGATGATAAGTTGTGCTGAGATGCAATTGGGTGCCTTGTAGCTTGAATATTTCTTGCCAAAAACTGCAGGTGAAACTTGTTGGGTATGTGTTATATTATTTTCACAAGTAGTAGTGTTTGAGCGTATGCACCGGGCGCACAAGGGTTTCGGGGCAGTGCCCCTGAATTTTTATTTTTTCTGCATTGGGACCCCATTTTTTGCGACCACATTATATTTAGGTGGTTTTTCGGCACATGGTTTATTTGCCGATTGTTTTCTATTTTCGGTTAAGGAATTAGGGTTTTGGACTAATCCAGGTCATTGGGTTAGGGTTTTGGACTAATCCACGTCATTGGGTTAGGGTTTTGGATGTCACTGACTCCTATATGTATTTTGTATTGTAAACATTGTAACATGATGAATAATATAGAATATACTAGTTTTCCCAGTTTGGGTTCCCAGAGGAAAAATATCTGTGTAATGTTTGTATTTTCCATTGTATATTTTATGTTCTTTTTCTGAATATCTATTTACAATAGATATTGTACAAGGTTAGAATTTACAAAAGTTGGCTCGTGATTAGAAACAATAGAATGTGGCATGCCATGAATCTTGAAGACCTGATCCATGAAAATTTGAGCCACTATGGATGTTGTAAATTGGTGTTGAAGAGCATCTCCAGTCATGACTGATTCCATGTTTTCTTTAAGCCCGATTTCCCTCTTTGGGTAGGCAAATACTTATGGGTTTATGGGTTTCTATTTTGGAAAACTTTAACTATCTAGACTTTTGAGGACAAAAGACATTGATGTACAATTTTTGAATAGATAATAGAATTTGTATACTCAGTTACAAAAAAAAAATACAAAATCAATGAAATACAATATTTAGCATACTTTTTTAAATAGAAGATTCAACTAATACTTACATAATTTTACATATTTTTTTAATAGAAGATTCATAAAGTTAGTAATAGAGTAAAAATTTGTGAATCTATTTCATACAAAGCTTATAGATCAAAATTTATTATTATTCTTTATATTTGTTATTTTAAATTTCATTAAATAAATTTGATATATTACAATAGTTGAATAATATAAATTAATAAAATATTTGGAAAATTAAAGTTTACTTAGGTTCATGGTATTTTTCCGATGGTTATTGTGCATGTGCAAAACTTATAAACAACAATGTGCACCTTTTAATTTATGTAATGAGGTAAGTCAACGTTTTAGTTGTGTGTTTAAATGCATTTAAGTGAGAACACACCTTTGAGGGATTTTAATTCTGAGATGGTCATGTTTACAAGTTCAAAGTTTCTTGTCTATCGATTAGTTATCTATATCGTATGTTGGTTATCTCCAGTCATGACTGATTCCATGTTTTCTTTAAGCCCGATTTCCCTCTTTGGGTAGGCAAATACTTATGGTTCTATAGGTTTCTATTTTGGAAAACTTTAACTATCTGAATTTTTGAGAACAAAAGACATTGATGTACAATTTTTGAATAGATAATAGAATTTGTATACTCAGTTAAAAAAAAAAATACAAAATCAATGAAATACAATATTTAACATACTTTTTTAATAGAAGATTCAACTAATACTTACATATTTTTTTAATAGAAGATTTATAAAATTACATATTTTTTTAATAGAAGATTCATAAAGTTAGTAATAGAGTAAAAATTTGTGAATCTATTTCATACCAAGCTTATAGATCAAAATTTATTATTATTATTTATATTTATTATTTTAAATTTCATTAAATAAATTCGATATATTACCATAGTTGAATAATATAAATTAATAAAACATTTGGAAAATTAAAGTTTACTTAAGTTCATGGTATTGTGCATGTGCAAAACTTATAAACAATAATGTGCACCTTTTGATTTATGTAATGAGACAAGTCAACGTTTTAGTTGTGTGTTTAAATGCATTTAAGTGACACATAAAAACGAATTGTTTGACACTCGATAGCATATTAACTATTAAATACATTGGAGTATGGAAACAACCTTCTCCATTAACATACATAATATACATATTTTATTTTTCCATAATATACATATTTTGATTATTATTTTAATTATTTTTTTAAGTAATAAATTAAAATAATAGTTATTTTATACATAGCCAATGACTATGACGAGTGGATTGTACTCTTCATACTTACTCATTAATATAAGAAAATATTAATGAAAGGATGTATGATAGAAAGGTGTTGAAGTTAGATGAAACGACTTTAAATCAGTTTCTATAGTGGCAATATCAACAGTTATTGAATTTTGGATCAAATTAAACATTGTTCAATTGATTTGATGATTGCAATATGTGTTTTATAACTTTCTATTATCGCTTTTGTTTGTTTTCGGAGATTGCAATTGTAGTTACACAATTGTGATGATTGCAATTTGTATTTTATGACCTCTTGTCCTCTCTTTTGTTTGAAGTTTGATCAAATAAAAAATTGTTCAATTGATTTGATGATTGCAATATGGGTTTTATAGCCTCCTGTCATTGCTTATGTTTTCTTTGGGAGAATGCAATTGTAGTTAGACAATTGTGATGATTGCAATATGTGTTTTATGACCTCAAGTCCTCGCTTTTGTTTGCTTTGGGAGAGTGCAATTGTAGTTAGACTCACATTTTTGGGCATTATACATGTTATCACATGGAAATTGTTAAAAGGAGAGAGAAAAAAACAACCACCTTTCTCGTGATATATTCTCTTCATGTTTTGATCTTACAGTTCCGTTCATAGTTGGTATTATAAGGCTCAATACAAAATTTATCAAATTTTGTATAGTCTGTGATTTCTTTTAGGAACAAGAACTCGCAGATAGATTTGCCGTGCTTTTTTGGGATGAACTCAGAGTTAAATTGTGGTCGCCCACATCATCTCATCCATGGCGTACCAACACTAGAATTCATCATATTCACAAACTTTCTTAGAAGAGGAGCTAAATCCCAACAACTGATTTCTTGTCAATCATAAATTATTTGATTTAACATTGACAGATAAAGAAGTTCCTTGGAACTTATTAATGGCTTAAGAACAATTAATGAAATTTAACCTAATCACTCATAGCATTAAATGCCCTCATATAAGGCATTAGACGCCTTGAGGTTGTTATAGGACAACAATGTTGATGTGACGACAATGTAGATGCTGAAGATTTTAAATTTTTTTATTTTAACTCAAGACGGTGCAAATAGTACTAAATATTGTAAAGTTAAACAATGGAAAACTTAACTAATATAAACTCATTTACACATCTAATGCTATATACCATGACACTAGCGATAGGTATAATGTATATCAATGTACTTTTATCGATGAGAGGAAGTTGCAGATTGATGGATGTACCAGATAAGTCAGAAAGTAATGAGTACACCGCACGAGGCCCTAGAATAAGAGGTGAAATATTTAAACCAATCACTAAATATATAAATGCATTTTATTATTTAAGAAAAATATAAAAGAAAATTTGCTAATGTGAAACTTTGGAGGAATGGTGAAATTTATGGTCAAACCTATACTAATAAGTAGTCATCCCTCAACTCATTTCTATATACATTGTGTGTGATAGGTATAATAATACAGTAAGGATTCCCAAAGATAATTTTAAATTTGTCTTAGATACAATAGTTTGTGAATTTGTTAATTTTGAATTTCTTAAATAAATAAAATTTTAAATAATATTATTTATACAGACCATGTGGTATGTCATCATTTATCCTCAAATCCTTGCCATCTAGTTCTAAGAGTCCTTGTAATTTGTCAGGAAACTCCTACACCTACATGTTTCCCTTTTTCTCCATTCTCAACCTCTTACATTAGGATATTCCAATAGGATGATGCAAAGGTAGAATTAGATTCCCATTTTGATACATCTATTTTTTTTTATCATTTTTGAAATTTTAATTTATGTGCATAAATGACGAGGTGGAAGAGAGAAGAGATATGTCTCTCAAATGAAAACTAAGCTTGATGTTCAACTAGGCGAGTTGCTCCATATACATCTTCTTTCAAAAGTGTACCTCCTGCTACTGGAAAATCAATGTCCAAATCCACATCTACTACTATATTAATGTCAAGGTAATTTTGTTCGTTTGAAATTATGTTATGATAGCAATGTTAGGCATTCTTGATGATGACCTCATGGAGTCTAAAGACATTGGGATGTCTCACCAGAACCTGCAAGAGGTTGCGATGTCACCACTTTATCCTGGGATGTAGCCACTGGATGCCACCACCCAAATCTGCCACCACTCAAACCTACAAACGTTGGAGAGGTGAATATAATCTTATGTTAATCAATATAAAGATTTAGGTCATAAAAGTGTAGGTGCAAACCTCAATTTCAATCTATTCATCTTTCGAGGTTGGATGAGCATATGTAATTTTTAATCATGCATACAAAAGCGATGAAGCAAGTGATACACAAAAGTGTAAACCTCAATTTCAATTTATTCATCTTGAGAGGTTGGAAGAGCACATGTAATCTTTAATATTACATTGAAGTACAAAAGTGATAAAGTTGTTGGTACACAAAGGGAAATGAAAAAGGCAATACAATGGTGATAAAAAAAGTGGCAAAATATTTAATATCGCATTGTGGTACAAAGACGATGAAGCAAGTGATACACAAAAGGAAATGAAAAAAATGGTATAATGAAGATGAAAGAAGTGGTATATGAAAGGGGAAGGGAAGAAAAAGGCACTACCACAAAGAAATGGTTTGTAAATCACATATATAAGGATGCTAGTGTGTCCAAAAATTAATTATTTAACATAATTAATTTCACACCTCATATTAAATCAAATACTCATCAGAAGGGGTAGTAAGTCCCATCAGAATTATCTCAACCAATCAGAAAATTTAATTATAAATTTGAAAAATTAATAAAAATATATTTTTAATTTAAATAAAAACATAAATAAATAAAAAATTACAAAATATCAAATATAAAGTCAAAGCCTTTTGAAAGCAAAGCCGAAATATCTAGTTGGTCCGAACATGTCAGCACTGCTATGAATAGGGCGTGGTGTTGGAGAGGAGCGCCGAACATCCCCGGGCCCTGTGCGGCCCTCTCCCGCCTTTTTAGTTTTTAGAATTCTAAGACTAATCGAATTAACCCAAAAAGATGAATCAAATCTTCATGCAAATAAGTTTGAATCCTTTCAAAATTTTCAAGCTTCAGACTGATTTACTGTTGCTGATAGTTTGCATTTGGAGCGATATAACTGTACATATTTAGATTTTGTGCTAATAGTTTGCATTTGGAGGGATATAACTGTACATATTTGGATCCTGAAGTTGTGTGACATAACCATAACCAGCATTGTATCCTTGTACATCACCATTCCATTGATTTGGATCTGGTTGTTGGATTTGAAGCCACCCTGCACTCTGCACTTGTTTGTTTGCAGGATTTCGTCCCCAAAAAAGCCTAATTGGTTGCTGACCAAGAACTGTACCATGTAGCTTTTGCAATGCTACCTCTGCAGATGCCCTGTTGCTAAACTGGACAAATCCACAACGCTTGCCCACAGATATCTTGACATGCAAAAGCTCACCAAACTGGACAAATGACTGCGTCAGCATTTCGACTGTTACTGTGGAGTCTAAGCTACCAACAAATAGAGTCGTATTATTCGGGTCATTCTCTGAGCCTGCCTGATACGGTTGCTGATAAACTGTAGTCTTCTTTGTTATGGCAGGACCTATTCGCATACGTCTGGATGAACACACCATTCCATTCATCTCTGTCATAGCCCGAGCTTGCTCATTCTCATCCCCAAAGATTACAAACCCATATCCTTTTGAACAGCCTGTAGTCCTATCAGTAATAACCTTTGCTCCTTTTACAGATGGGTATATATCCCCGAAGGTCTTTTGCAACAAGTCCTCTGTGACATTAGATGCCAAATCTCCCACGAATATAGTATAATCCTCGGGACGCTTTTCTCCAATGCCAAATGTTGCCCAATTTAGCCTGTAAAATTGTTCAGCCATGGGCATCTGTAGACCATTGTAATTTTGGAGAGCCATTTGGGCTGCTGCANTTTGAATCCTTTCAAAATTTTCAAGCTTCAGACTGATTTACTGTTGCTGATAGTTTGCATTTGGAGCGATATAACTGTACATATTTAGATTTTGTGCTAATAGTTTGCATTTGGAGGGATATAACTGTACATATTTGGATCCTGAAGTTGTGTGACATAACCATAACCAGCATTGTATCCTTGTACATCACCATTCCATTGATTTGGATCTGGTTGTTGGATTTGAAGCCACCCTGCACTCTGCACTTGTTTGTTTGCAGGATTTCGTCCCCAAAAAAGCCTAATTGGTTGCTGACCAAGAACTGTACCATGTAGCTTTTGCAATGCTACCTCTGCAGATGCCCTGTTGCTAAACTGGACAAATCCACAACGCTTGCCCACAGATATCTTGACATGCAAAAGCTCACCAAACTGGACAAATGACTGCGTCAGCATTTCGACTGTTACTGTGGAGTCTAAGCTACCAACAAATAGAGTCGTATTATTCGGGTCATTCTCTGAGCCTGCCTGATACGGTTGCTGATAAACTGTAGTCTTCTTTGTTATGGCAGGACCTATTCGCATACGTCTGGATGAACACACCATTCCATTCATCTCTGTCATAGCCCGAGCTTGCTCATTCTCATCCCCAAAGATTACAAACCCATATCCTTTTGAACAGCCTGTAGTCCTATCAGTAATAACCTTTGCTCCTTTTACAGATGGGTATATATCCCCGAAGGTCTTTTGCAACAAGTCCTCTGTGACATTAGATGCCAAATCTCCCACGAATATAGTATAATCCTCGGGACGCTTTTCTCCAATGCCAAATGTTGCCCAATTTAGCCTGTAAAATTGTTCAGCCATGGGCATCTGTAGACCATTGTAATTTTGGAGAGCCATTTGGGCTGCTGCAGGGCTTGCAAACTCTAGGAAACCATAACCCTCTGATTGTCCAGTTTGCTTATTGCGAATAATCTTTAGAGTAAGAAGGTCTTGGGTATATGAAAAACAGTGCTGAGACAGATAAGTCTCATCCATCCAATGTTGCAAACCTCCGATCCAGAGGGTCCTAATCTCGTCCGTGGAGCTCACTTGTTGCGGGTATTGCTGCACCATAATATGAGGTTGGGGTTTCTGGGGGGAAAACGCTTGTTGCGGGTATTGCGGAACCATAAGCTGAGGTTGGGGTTGTTGGAGAAAAAATCCAGCTTCAGGAGACAGGGGCATCATCATCAACTGTTGTTGATGTTGCTGCTGCTGGGCATCAATCGCGGGTGTCGCCACGGGACTTGGCTGCATCATTTTGAAATATTTAAAAGAAGAAGGAAAAATCCCTCAAAATACAGTTTAATAAAACCCCACGAAATGCCCCTCTGCGGGAAATTTATGTCAGCTCGATGGGTACGCTAAAATTGTTTCAAGCCTGGGCAGATTTTAATCCAGAGAGCTACAACTTCTCTCTAATCTTATGCGCAAGTTAAAAACGAAATAGAAAGGAACTAAGACTTTGTGCAATATGTATATGTTCGATAATGATCTCTTATATATATTTGTTTTCAATCATTTCATATGTATGCCCATTACATGCCGACCTAAAGTGTTACTCAAAATTGTGAGGAAAAACTTCATTTTGTTGGAGTGGAATTTGCTTAAATAAAAAAATATATGATCATATTCTTCTTCTATGGGTAATTGAATTGGTTCTACCATGAGTGATAGCGAAGGTAAATGACATACACGATTCAATACTTGCTAGTGAGGATTTTTTTAGGTTTTGGGATCATGGATCAACTCTAAACTTTTGCACATGGAACTATGTCGAGCACTAAATTTTTTGTAGGATTTGTTGCATAGAACATTGCTAGAAATGTGGTTATCTGGGATAATCTTTATCCTATGTCAAATCTATGATCTTGCTTATCTGAGGGAAGTCGAATTGGTTTGAGTGAGTGATAGACAAGCTAAACAAGGCCCACATCTCAATACTCGTCAACAAGATCTATTGTGATCATGTTGCTTTGTTATTTTGAGGTATGTCAGAAATCAGTGACCCATAACGTGCGAGCATATGTATAATACCTTGTTGGTCTCGATCATCAACAAACCCATAGATACATTATCTCATACTCTATTTTATTAGTGATGACAAAGTTAAGGATGGAAGTTATTAAGCAATATAAAAATGAAAACAACAACATAATAAGTGATAATGAAAGATTGAAGGAATATTTTTTGGTATGTATTGACATAATCTTATACATGGTACAATTTTTATCTACAATGAAAGAGATATTGGTGTGCTACTATGTCATTGACATAGTCATCATATTATTACTTTCCCATGCTATTATCCATTTAAAAGTACCATGGGAGCCTTTGTTAAAATTCATGGAAGAGAGAGAGATTCACATAAATAGAGTATTGTGTATTATGCTACTTCAAAATATGTAAATAATGGTTACACGCATTCCTTATTTATAGGAATCAAGATGAGATTGCACTAAATGTGAGTAAATACAAGATGAAGGTGGAGATACCACATAAGGTGTGCTCTCACCCAAATGCATTGAAACACACAACTAAAACGTTGACTTGCCTCATTACATAAATCAAAAGGTGCACATGATGTGCACATTGTTGTTTATAAGTTTTGCACATGCACAATAACCATGGGAAAAATATGTTAGGGACCTAACCCTTCACGTAGGTAGAACAATGTATTCCAATGTAATAAAAGTCAATATTAATAAGGCCTTGCAATAAGGTAGAATAAGTTGAATGTAAGAAGACCTAATAGAAGCTTTCGCTTCTAGAAGGATCTTCCTCTAGATGGTTCTCTTGATAGACATATTTAGTATAAATAGGAGTTGAGGGTATGAGAACCATAGCTTGGATATTATTGTAATAGAGTTTTGCTTGACTGGAGGTTGCCCCGTCGAAGAAACAAGTGAACATTGCTCTTAGTAATCGAAGTGCTCTTTCTCGTGTTATTTTGTTATCATTTCAGTATTATTGTGGTGTTATTCTAGTTATATTGTTGTTCATTTGCCATTTTTAGCATTTTATTGTTGTTCTGCATACTTTTTATATCTGGAATATTACAATTGGTATCAGAGCACTTTCCTCAGAAGAAAATTGTGGGTTAAATTTTTTCAGGGTAGAGACGTATTCCGAAGTCTTTAAGCTACAAAGATCTGTCGTTACACACATAAACCCGCGGTTGAGGGATTCATACATGCATGAAATACAAGTGGTTCTTAAGAACACATATGTTGGCCACCCTTGTAACCCCTGTTGGCACCCCTTCGAGTGGTAGCGCATCAGACAACACCTATATATGGATTGACCTAGATTTCCTGAAGCCCTCTTTAGATAAACCGATCGGTTGCCTGAATGCTATAGTGCCACCGAGAACAATGCTCTGGAAGATACTCTCTAGTACCCGGGTAGTCAGGTAATACGACTAAGGGCATGGTCTAGCCTCCTTATTTAGTGCCCTGATATATTGCGCCGAGTACTACTGTTGGACCGTATATCAGATAGATATATCCCAAGGAAAACCCTTGTCTGTGTAACCCTTGAATACCTAACCCTTGGGGACGGAAACAAAAATAAAACAGACAAGATCTATCGCCGCGCAACTGTGTTCGAGTTGTCAAATCACTACACATTTACTCCTGGTTAAGCATTTGGCCATTTCATCACTACAATATTCTTCAGACCAGAGTATAACTCCGCAAATGTAAAAAACAAAAAAAATGGAAATTTTTGCACCATTATTTGAGACCTATTCCATTGGATTTATCTCTTCGCCCTTATCACATTCATACCTATCATTTTTTCAGCAAAATTTTTGACCCCACCCGCCCCTTTTCAATTCCCTTGTCATCATGGCCCATACCCGTAGCCAAGACTTGGAATCTCTCTTCAATACCTTGCAATCTAATTTCACATAGACCCAACAAGAAGTGAAACAACTCAGTGCCAATATTGCCACAATCAAGACAAACATGCAGTCCTCCATCGCCATCTCAATCGAGGAACTCAAACAAGACATGACTACCCATCTTGAATTTGTCTTTTTGATGATCTGCACCAAGATGCATATCCTTGCATATACCCCTTTATCTGACCCACCTTTGCATACTGAAGCTGAAACTTACTCTCATTCCCATAATTTTCAGCTCCATCACTTTCAACGTGACCTACTCCTTTCGCGGGTGGATGTGACCAAATTCGATGGCTTGGATCCAACTAGTTGGGTAACTCAAATGGAACATTATTTCTCTTTGTACGCCATTACAAATGACTTGTCCAAACTCTGGTATGGTGTTCTCCATCTAGATCCAGAATGTTGGCAATAGTGGCAATGGAGAAAAACTTCTCGTCAAGGGTATGTTTCTTGGGCACACTTTGTGGCAGAGCTTTATGAATGCTTTGATACCGACACCAACCATTTAGGCTGTTTGAAAAAATTGAAACAATCTGGCATAGTGGAATACTTTATAGCTTCTTTTGAGCGACTAACTTTTCGTACAGAGGGCATGTCTGATGTTTTTTTTCGAGAATTTTTTATTAGTGGCCTCAAGGATGAGATTCGTGCCCATCTCCTCATGGCTCAACCTCAAAGTTGGGTGGAGGCTACTAAATGAGCTAAGGAAGCACAACATGTTGTCTCTTCTCAAAACTGGAAACCCTCCTTTATTCCTCGCACTAAACCAGTAAATCCCACTCCTCCTTCCACTCCATTAAAGATCCAAAAATTGACCAGGGCCAAAATGGTTGAACACCAACTCAAAGGCCTTTGTTATAATTGTGATGACAAATATTTTTTCAGGCCACAAGTGTAAGGAACAAAATACTTTTATGGCCATATCGAAGGATGTTTAAGAAGAGGATGTTGAAACTCTCCTTTCTGTCTGTGTCACCTGAACCCACAGACATAACCCCTCCCTCAAACCGTCCCAAAATAGAACCGATCATTTCCCTAAATGCTCTCACTGGCTTCTCTGCTCCCCAAACTCTCAAGCTAATTGGTTACATCAAGCATAGGAAGGTCATCATTCTTGTTGATAGAGGAAGCACCCATAATTTTATTCATCACCGCATTTCCCAAGAAACTCATTGCTATATCCATGTAGTCAATAATTTCCAATTCATGATTTCCAATGGCGGCTCCATGAAATTTGGAGGGCGTTGTGAAAATGTGCGTCTCCAAATTGGTGACTACCACCTGAAATAACATATGTTTTCTATCGACATGGGCAATTGTGACATTGTGTTGGGTGCAGACTGGCTAAGGACTCTGGGTCCCATTCTCATGGATTTCAAGGAATTAACCATGCAATTCGACCAGGAGGGCCAAAAATATAAGTTCCAAGGCATCACCATCGGTTCACCTGAGATCATTAGTTCCCATCGCATGGAAAAGATGCTAAAAAAAGGTCATTCTGGCATTATTGCCCAACTCCATGCCATACAGGCAACTTAGACACCCTTTGTGTCGCAAGACCTCCAATCCATCCTCTCTAAACATCACGTGGTCTTTTCCACTCCCTAGGGATTCCCACCTTCCCGTGGTGTTCATGATCATTCCATTCCTCCCAATATACGTCCCTATCATCACCCATTTTTGCAAAAAAATGAAATTGAGAAAATGGTTCAAGAACTACTTAACACAGGCGTTATTCACCCTAGTACAAGCCCCTACTCTTCTTCTGTGGTCATGGTCCTAAAGAAAGAAGGTTCTTGGCACATGTGTCCTGACTTCCGCGCCCTCAAAAAACTCACCATTAAAGAAAAATTTCTCATTCCTGTCATTGATGACCTCTTGGATGAATTGAGTGGCGCCCAGTTCTTTACTAAACTTGATCTTCATTTTGGCTACCACTAGATCCATATGAAAGAGGAAGCCATTCCTAAGACTTCCTTTAGAACTCATGAGGTCCACTATGATTTTTTGGTCATGCCCTTTGGTTTCTGTAATGCCCCCTCCACCTTCCAAAGCCTCATGAATCATGTCTTTCGCCCTTTTCTCCGTCATTTTGTCTTAGTTTTATTTCATGATATCCTCATCTATATAAAAACCTAGACATACCATCTTGCTCATGTGGATCGAGTTCTCCATCTACTCTCTCAGCACCAAATTTTCTCGAAACAATCTTAATGTGCTTTTGGCACCTCAAAAGTCAAGTACTTGGGTTATCTTGTTGGCAAGAATGACGTTAGGGTGGATCCTAAAAATATTGAATCTATGCAAGACTAGTCCCACCCAAAGACTCTCAAAAGATTGCGAGGATTTATGGGCTTAACAAGTTATTATCGCAAGTTTTTTAAGAATTATGGAAAGATTGCGGCACCTCTCACTGCACTACTTAAAAAGAATTATTTTAGTTGGACTCCAACTGCTGCTCAGGATTTTCAAACCTTGAAGGTGGCCATGTGCACCACTCCAGTCCTGGACCTTCATGATTTCAGAAAGACCTTTGTCCCAGAATGTGATGCTTCATGGAAAGGTATTGGTGTTTTCCTTATGCAAGAGGGTCGGCCTTTGGCCTTTACCAGCAAACAATTGTCTGAATGAGATTTGGGCAACTCAATCTATGAAAAGGAAATGTTGGCTATTCTACATGTTGTTGATTTGTTGTTCCCTTATCTATTGGGGCAACGCTTCCAAAATAAGACAGATCATCAAAGCCTCAATTATTTTCTAGAACAATGCATTTCCTCCCCAGAGAAACAAAAACGGGTGACTAAGCTCTTTGGATATGATTATGAGATCATTTACAAGAAATGTAATGACAATGTGGTTACGGATGCACTTTCCTGAAAATATGAAGATGAAGGCTCCCTTTTTTCTCTCTCCTTCATTGTACAAGATTGGCTTCAAGTTGTTCGCCAGGAATGGCTACATGAACCCAAAAGTTTGCATATGATACAACAATTGCAGTTCAATTCTCCAGTTTCCCCAGGGTACTCTTGGCTCCATAAGGAGATTTGATACAAAGGTCATTTGTATTTAAGTAAACAGTCAAAACTTAAATCCATGGTGCTTTATGAGCTTTATGCTACACCCACACTTGGGCACTCTGGGTTTACCAAAACCTATTACAGGGTCAAACGTTCTTTTTTTTGGGATGGTATGAAACAAGACATTCATAATTTTGTGGTCGAATGTGATGTGTGTCAACGCAACAAGGGTGAAATAGTCAAATCTCCTGGCACACTACAACTGCTTCCGATTCCACCTGCTATTTGGAGGGATATCTCTATGGATTTTATTATAGGGTTACCTAAATCGAGCAATAAATCAGTCATCATGGTGGTAGTTGATCGCCTTTCCAAGTATGCTCATTTATGTGCTCTTCAACACCCATTTACAATATCCACAGTGGCTCAACTTTTCATGGATCAAGTCTTCAAGATTCATGGCATGCCACATTCTATTATTTTTGATCGCGACCCAACTTTTGTAAATTCTAACCTTGTACAATATCTACTGTAAATAGATATTCAGAAAAAGAACAGAAAATATACAATGGAAAATACAAGCATTACACAAATATTTTTCCTTTGGAAACCCAAACTGGGAAAACTAGCATATTCTATATTATTCATCATGTTACAATGTTTACAATACAAAATACATATAGGAGTCAGCGGCATCCAAAACCCTAACCCAATGACATGGACTAGTCCAAAACCCTAACCCAATGACCTGGATTAGTCCAAAACCCTAATTCCTTAACCAGAAATAGAAAACCATCGGCAAAGAAACCATGTGCCGAAAAACCACCTAAATATAATGTGGTCCCAAAAAATGTGGTCCCAATGCAGAAAAAAATAATTTCTGGGGCATTGCCCCTGAACCCCTGCGTGCCCGATGCATACGCTCAAACACTACTACTCATGAAAATAATATAACACATACCCAACAACTTTCGCCAGCAGTTTTTGGCAAGAAATATTCAAGCTACAAGGCACCCAATTGCATCTCAGCACAACTTATCATCCCTAGACGAATGGTCAAACTGAAGTTGTCAACAAGTGTTTGGAAACATATTTGAGGTGTTTTTCATCGGAAAAGAAACATATTTGAGGTGTTTTGCATCGGAAAAGAAAAATCAGTGGGCTCAATGGTTAACCCTAGCTAAATGATGGTACAACACTTCATACCATACAACTACCTGCAATACTCATTTTGAAGCGGTATATGGACAAAATCTACCGTCAATTCTCTCATATTTACCAGGTGTCTCAAAGTTCCAGGTGGTTGACCAAACGCTTATAGTTCGAGAGGCTATTCTCTGTACCCTCAAAGAGAATTTGATCATGGCCCATAATCACATGAAGAAACAAGGATATCAAGGTCGCTCTGAACGTCAATTTGTAGAAGGGGATCAAGTTCTTCTTTGACTGCAACCTTACAAGAACAATTCCCTCAAGGCCGACCATTGTCAAAAGATGGTGCCCAAATTTTATGCTCCTCATATAGTTCTCAAGCATGTACGACAGGTGCCCTATCAGTTAGATTTTCCCAGTCATTCTAAGCTACATCCTATTTTTCATGTTTCATGCCTAAAGAAGGTGATTGGAACTAAGTTCCAAACTCAAACCAACCTTCCCGAATTCGATGAAGAAGGCTCCATTTGGATACATCCACAAGAACTTTTGGACTAGTGTGAGTGTCGCCTGCGTCAAGGCACCATCAAGGAAGTGTTAGTCCAGTGGAAAGATACAACTCCAACAGATGCCACTTGGGAACTGGGTACCATTCTACAATAATTTCCACATCTCAAGCCTTGAGGACAAGGCTGATTTTAAGGGGGAGGACATGTTAGGGACCAAACCCCTCATGTAGTTAGAAAAATGCATTCTGATGTAATAAAGGTCAATATTAATAAGGCCTTGCAATAAGGTGGAATAAGTCGAATGTAAGAAGACCTAATAGAAGCTTTCACTTCTAGAAGGATCTTCTTCTAGATGGTTCTCTTGATAGACATATTTAGTATAGATAGGAGTCGAGGGTATGAGAACCCTATCTTTGATATTATTGTAATAGACCTCTAATCGACTGGACGTTTCCCCCTCGAAGAGGAAAGTGAACATTGCTCTCAGTAATTGAAGTGCTCTTTCTAGTGTTATTCTATTATCATTTCAGTATTATTGTGGTGTTATTCTAGTTATGTTGTTGTTCATCTGCCATCTCTAGCATTTTATTGTTGTTCTGCATACATTTTCTATCTGGAATATTACAAAATACCATGAACCTAAGTAAACTTTAATTTTCCAAATATTTTATTAATTTATTATTCAATTATTGTAATATATCAAATTTATTTAATGGATTTTAAAATATTAAATATAAAGAATAATAATAAATTTTGATCTATAAGCTTTGTATGAAATGGATTCACAAATTTCTACTCTATTACTAACTTTATGAATCTTCTATTAAAAAAATATGCTAAAGATTGTATTTCATTGATTTTGTATTTTTTTTTTGTAAGTAAGTATACAAATTCTATTAGCTATTCAAAAATTGTACATCAATGTATTTTGTCCTCAAAAGTCCAAATAGTTGAAGTTTTCCAAAATAGAAACCCATATAACCATAAGTATTTGCCTACCCAAAGAAGGAAATTGGGCTGAAAGAAAACATGGAATCAATCATGCCTGGAGACAACCAACATTCGATATAGATAAGTAACTGATAGACAAGAAACTCTGAACTTGTAAACATGACCATCTCAGAATTAAAATCCCTCAAAGGTGTGTTCTCACTTAAATGCATTTAAACACACAACTGAAACGTTGACTTACCTCATTACATAAATCAAAAGGTGCACATTGTTGTTTATAAGTTTTGCACATGCACAATAACCATCGGAAAAATACCATGAACCTAAGTAAACTTTAATTTTCCAAATATTTTATTAATTTATATTATTCAACTATTGTAATATATCAAATTTATTTAATGAAATTTAAAATAATAAATATAAAGAATAATAATAAATTCTGATCTATAAGCTTTGCATGAAATAGATTCACAAATTTTTACTCTATTACTAACTTTATGAATCTTCTATTAAAAAAATATGTAAAATTATGTAAGTATTAGTTGAATCTTCTATTTAAAAAGTATGTTAAATATTGTATTTCATTGATTTTGTATTTTTTTTTTGTAACTGAGTATACAAATTCTATTAACTATTCAAAAATTGTCCATCAATGTCTTTTGTCCTTAAAAGTCCAGATAGTTGAAGTTTTCCAAAATAGAAACCCATAGAACCATAAGTATTTGCCTACCCAAAGAGGGAAATCGGACTTAAAGAAAACATGGAATCAGTCATGACTAGAGATAACCAACATACGATATAGATAACTAACTAATAGACAAGAAACTCTAAACTTGTAAACATGACCATCTCAGAATAAAAATCCCTCAAAGGTGTGTTCTCAATTAAATGCATTTAAACACACAACTAAAACGTTGACTTCCCTCATTACATAAATCAAAAGGTGCACATTGTTGTTTATAAGTTTTGCACATGCACAATAACCATGGGAAAAATACCATGAATCTAAGTAAGCTTTAATTTTCCAAATATTTTATTAATTTATATTATTCAACTATGGAAATATATCAAATTTATTTAATGAATTTTAAAATATTAAATATAAAGAATAATAATAAATTTTGATCTATAAGCTTTGTATGAAATAGATTCACAATTTTTTACTCTATTACTAACTTTATGAATCTTCTATTAAAAAAATATGTAAAATTTTGTAAGTATTAGTTGAATCTTCTATTAAAAAAGTATGCTAAATATTGTATTTCATTGATTGTGTATTTTTTTTTGTAAGTAAGTATACAAATTCTATTAGCTATTCAAAAATTGTACATAAATGTCTTTTTTCCTCAAAAGTCCAGATAGTTGAAGTTTCCAAAAACAAGAACCCATAGACCCATAACTATTTGCCTACCCAAAGAGGGAAATCAGGCTTATAGAAAAATTGGAATCAGTCATGACTGGAGACAATCAACAATCGATATAGATAACTAAAAAGTAAACAAGAAAGTCTGAACTTGTAAACATGAACATCTGAGAATAAAAAGACCCATAAAGGGTCAGACTAAAGAGAGCCTTTTCAAACATGGAAAAGAGGCACATGAGAAGTAGGAGCATAAGTGATAGCAATGTGACCCACGTCCATTGGAGTTCCAAATGGATGACAACCTTCTCGTGAGACTTGGAAAGAACCCTAATTATTCTTGACTAACCAAGACACCATCGTTATGAGTATCCGGTTTTGGTCCTCGAGTGTTTCCAGTCTCTACTTAAATTGTTGGTAATCATGGTCCTTGGGAAGTATTCCATGAATTACCATAGTATTCATATGCCAATACAACTCTAGGGTTCTATAAAATTCTGACTCCCTGGTACGAGTACAACCCATATCAAGGATGATAGTACCCACCTAAGCGTTAACTTCCTTATCATTCTAAGCCTTGTGAATGATCCTAACATCATTTTACAGGGCTAATATGGTAGCTTGAGGCTCTTGGGGAACCCACTCTGCATAAAAATCAGTTGCAACAACAATGGCCATGGCAACATGGGTTTGATGAATACGAGTTTTCTTAGTTCGGACTACATGCATATCCATGGAGGCACGACTAGTAAATATAAGAAAAAACGAGGGGGGAGCATGAGAAGAACCAAAGAAAAGGATAAGCAGGAGACAACAATCAAACAAAAAAAAACAAGAAAAGACAGAATGGGCCAGGGGAAATTACCACACCCAGCTTAAACCTTCCATGACAATCATCATCCCTAGAGTGGAATGTACCAGAAACCAAGAGTGATTAACTTCCATAAGGGCTAGAATTAGTCTGAATTGTCTAGAGATATAGACCTTGGTCTTATTGTAAAGGCTCTCGCACCTCAACATGAATGCACCGACTCATCACATTATTACCTCTACATGAGATTGGGATGTTGGACGGAAAAGGGACACTCATCACAACATCCTCCCCACGGTCCCCACACACACCGGATGTCACCATGCCATCCTCATGCTCACCATGTAGCACTCGATCTAGGTGATTGAAGTTAGAGTGGGAAAGGGAATTGTCGTCCAACTGAAGGGGTAAGTCACTAATATCTTTTGATGTAGATTCTAGAGGCTTAGAAGGGTTTGAGATTACTTCATTATCCAAGAAGTCTGCCAATTTATTGGCTTCAAGTAAAACATGGAAGGGAATGAAAGAAGGAATATGGGGGATAGTCAAGTGAAGGAGGTCAAGGAGAGATTCCATACGCCAATTATGAGAGACTTTACATGGAGGGGAGCCATTTTGGATTTTAGTGAGCATATGAAAGATAAGATGTGAGTCTCCTTCAACAATAATTTTGGAAAATTGATGTTGCTAGGGTATTTGAATACCTTGGATATGTATATTTTAACCGTGTACAATATTTACTGCAAACAAATTTTCAGTAAAAGAACAAAAAAGATACAATGGCAAACACAAACATTACACAGAGATTTTTCCCCTGGAAACCCATAACGGGAAAACAAGCATATTCTATATTCATTCATAGTAATACATTGTTTACAATACAATATACATATAGGAGCCAACAACATCCAAAACCCTAACTGAATGACCTGGATTAGTCAACAACCTTAATTCCTTAACCAGAAATAGAAAACCATCAGGCACAAAAGGACCATGACCAAAGGAGAAGAGTAGGGGCTCGTACTAGGGCGGATAACACCTGTGTTGAGAAATTCTTGGAATTTTTTGTCCATTTCATTTTTTGGGGAAAAGGTATGACAATAGGGACAAATATTAGGAGGAAGGCTTCCTGGGACAAGGGGAATGGAATGATCGTTAACACCATGGGAAGGAGGGAGTCCCTGGGGAGTGGAAAAAACCACTTGATGTTTAGAGAGGATGGATTGGAAGTCCTGCGACATAGAGGGTGTCTCAAAGGCTTGTATGACATGGAGTTGGGAAATAATGCCAAAATGACCTTTTTCGAGTAGCTTTTCCATGCGATGGGAACTCATGATCTCTGGGTGATCTAGATTATTTTTGGCACGAAATGAGAGTGGAGATATAATAAAGAAATGTACAAATATATATTAGATATCTAATAATATAACATAAATGTATCATAGATGCAACCATAAACACATACATAGAGTAATACACAATTTTCTATTAATGAGCAAAAATGTACAAAGACTATAAAAATACAGAGTGCAAGATGCTCTAGAATGGTGGCAGCTTATCTCTGAGAAGAGATGTGTCTGCTACTCGCATTTGCAAGAAGATGATTTTACAATGAGGCTCCAAAGGTCTTTTTATCATAAATAAAATCCAAAATCCTACCTGGGAAGATGAAAAGCCAACAATTTTGTGGACCCTGTTTTGGGTAGTTTGGTTTATCAACTTCTCAGGGGCGTAACTTTGGAATACGATATTTGTTTGGGGTGCACAATAGCCCATTGGAAAGCTATCGTCGAGGATATTCATTTTGGGGGCCCAATTAGAGTCTTTGGATATCATTCAGAATCTCTATCCCATAAAAACTTCATTTAGGCCCTCAAAATGGCCCTGGAAGTTAAAAACTGCTAAAAATAGTAAATTGCCAAAATTGTAAGAAAATTGTTTTGAGCCGGTTGGAAGAGGTGGGTGGGCACCAATATCCACCTAGATCAATCCTCCCTCCTTAGGAAGAAATAGTCTCTATTGAATTGAGTTTCCGGGGAAGAGGGGAAAGGGATTGAATCTTGGTGTGCTATTTGCCTTGCTGGAGACGTTGTGTTGTGGAAGGTTGTCATGAACTTGTTGCTAGCGGGGTTGAATCTATTCAACCAGTCAGGCTGCATGAGATGTCTAGGTGTAGAAGGAATCTTTTCACTTTGATGCATTCTTTTCGACCTACTTCTATTGGATAGAAGGTGCTTGGGTTGAGGCTGTAGTGGTTGCAGTATCCTTCTGTTCACCTTTTGAACAGATTGTGAAGAAGTTGGATTTTGTAGTATGAGATACTACCTTGCGACATTATTTAGGTGGGACAGTAGTTGGAACTACCTCTAGTATCCTGTAGAGATGACCCCTAAGAGTAGCAATGACACTACGGGGTCGAGACTCGTAGATAGCATGGTTCTTCGACATATATGGTTGGCTGAAGAGAACATCATAGACATCCAGTGGGGAAAAATCACATAATACCTCATCCTTGAAGGGTTGGATGTTGTATGACAATTGACACTGCTAGCTGGAATGAAGATCTCATCCCTGGCAAAGCCACCCAATGTTGTATGTGCGGGTGTGGTGTTGTCGACAATTCCAATTGTTTGACGACCTCTATTGAGATGAGGTTCTTCTGACTTCTACTATCAACAATAAAATGCAGCAGGGTCCCCTTCACCCACATCTATGAATGAAAAAGGCGCTCCTCTCTTTAGGATCTGGGGGTTCTTCTAGTTGAATTGTTGTGGTCACGACAATAGCAGTGGGGTCTGTGTCGATGATCTGTCTTTTATCAATATTTTCTAAATCAGATTTTGAATCAGGGTTCGACTCCTTGTCTTTGATCTCAGACACCAATGACAGTTGTGCCATTTATCGGTGTTGTGCCAGGGGATTTTATGGAAATCATAGCATTTTCTCGTGTCCTTATTCATCTTTCCATGACCCTTATTTTCCTGTGGCTTGGATTGGTTTTCAGGAGACTGTTTGTTAGGGCCATATTTATCATACTTTGCTTGTTGCAGATTTGCAGACCCAAACTCCCATTTTTTATAGTACTTAAATTTCTAATTTATTTTAACAACATATCGATAAGAATAACCGAGCGATGATATGTCCAAAAAATCCATTTCAATTTGGATGTATCTGTGTAGAGTCCCACAGTATTTCATAACCAAATGTCATTTAGAGTCTTTGATACCTAGCTTGGTGCGCAAGTTATGAAAGGTATTAGTAAAATTTGGAACTTCTTGGCCCCTCTCTTGCCGCAGTGTGATCCATCTCATGTATTGTTCCTCATAGTTTCCAACAAGATAATAGTGTTCCTTTATCGCATCCACAAAAACATCCCAAGTGCGCTCAACCCCATATATTCCAAACTCCTCTATGGAACTTTTCTCCCAGTAAGTTTCCAACCAATGTTTTACATGGGGGAAAGCCTTAAGGAGTGAGAGGGTGATGTTTTCCCTATTAGAGAAATTATGAATAGAGAAATAACCTTCTAGCATATTTAACCATTTTTCTAAGGCATCTTCATCTATATGTCCTTCAAATATGGGAATATCGAAATTAACTTGTACCTTGAAAGGAAACGTTCCTCCAAAGTGGCCACTTTATGAAGATGTGAATGTTGTTATCGACGGGCATTGAAGGATGTGGGAAAAACTCTCCATCATTTCGTCACTCTATCACGTGAGAGCTTGCTCAAGAAACAAATTAATAGAATCATTTGCTCTATCGTTTTTAGTTTCTTCTGCTATGGAGGGTTTCTTAGGTGTGCGAGAGAAATTGTTTTCAAGAGAGACAATATTGAGACCCAAATTTCTATACTCGGACCTCATTGGGGACATGCACTAAAAAACGATCTAGAGCATCCTGCTCTAATACCAGTGATCCAGATTATTTTCGACACCAAATGAGAGTGGAGATATAAAGAAATGTATAGATATATCTTAGATATCGAATGATATAACAAAACTTTATCAGAGATGCAACCATAAACACAAAGATACAGTAATACACAACTTTCTATTAATGAGCGAAAATGTACAAAGACTGTAAAAATACAGAGTGAAAGACTCACTAAAATGGTAGAAGCTTATCTCTAAGAAGAGATGTGTCCGCTACTCGCATTCACAGGAAGATGATTTTACAATCAAGATCCAAAGGAATTTTTAACATAAAGAAAATACAAAACCCTAACCTCGGAAGATGAAAATCCAACAGTTGTTTTGGACCCCATTTTGGGTAGTTTGGTGTATCAACTTCTCCGGGGCGTAACTTTGGTATACGATCTTCGTTTGGGGTACACGATAGCTCGTTGGAAAGGTTGTTGGTTATGTGTTATGTTCTTTGCACGAGTAGTAGCTGTGTCAAGCACGTAGGGGGGTTTGAGGGGAGGCCGCTAGGCCCTCGTTGGGTGGGGTTTGAGGCGAGGCTGTTAGGCCCCCCGTTGGGGGGTGCATGGGGGATAATCACCCCTGTGCGGGGGTTCTGGGGCAACGCCCTCGAGAAAAAAAATTCTGCCTTGGGAAACGTGTCACATATTTAGGTCGTTTTTCAGCACATCATTTCTTTTCCAATGGTTTTCTATTTATGATTAAGGAATTAAGGTTGTTGACTAATCCAAGTCATTGGATTAGGGTTTTGGATGTCACTACCTCCTATATGTAATTGTATTGTAAACAATGTAACACAATCAATGAATATATAATATGTTGGTTGTTGGCCCTCGACCAAGTTTTGGAGAACCTTGGTCGTGTTTGAACATTTTTGGGACTTCGACAGGCTGCTCGAAGACGAAGCACCCAGGAGAAGCGGAGATCACGGGATATCGCCCCCTTTTGCGAGCTTTTTGGTTTTTAGGGTTTATGTAACAGGTATGGGATGTCAGCCAATGGGTTTTACCATGTTTAGGCCCCTTTTGTAATGTATAAATAAGTAGCTAGGTGATGTGTGAAAGGGATCGAAGAGAGCTAAGTTGGCTTTGTGCAAGATATGTAGGGGATTTTGTTAAGTGCAAGTCTTGTATGAATTGTAAGAAGGAGTCATGCATACTATGTGTTGAGAACTTGCAGAGCTAAGTGCAAGTGACTGTAAGAAGGCTCTATGTTGTGCCAAGCTCGGGGAAGGAGGATCTGGAGAGGTGCGCGTAGATCTCCTGTCCTGTGCAAAGTTGGATTTATGGCTTTGTGCATGTAAGAAGATTCGAAGAAGCTAATAAAGAGGAAGATGAGTTGGTGGATGTAGCCCCACACCATGGATTATTTTAGGGGATAAATTTCTCTCATAGTCTAATTTTGCATGGTTTTACCAAAAACGAGATTCGCTATTTTATAAATGATTCGCCCAAATTCTATAGGATAAAATTATTTTACCTTAAAAATCGCCAAAATTTTATAAAAACTATATAAAATCCTTAGAAATTTGAATATTTTTACAAAAATATCGCCAAACATTTATAGTTGGCATATGAAGGATTAGTAAGATTCGCCAAGGTTTCTACATTTTAAAATAAATTTGCATCCTTAAAATCATCCCTGCCCCACACTGAGTTGAACCACGTATATCCTATATGTGCTTTGTGCTATATTGTTCTTGTATTTTATTAATTCATTGTTATGATAGATAGATCTATGAATGTTTAGTGCTTATGATTTGACTGAATGTTATATCTTCTTTGATGCTATTTGATGAATGGTTAGATGTGTTTAGACCTGGATTAATACCACATTGTTCTGTAGCTAGGGTTTTAACCTACGATGTGAATAAAGGGGTTAAAGACTAATGAATGTTAAATGATAAGTGTTTTGTTAAGTATTGTGATCACAGATCTGTGTCCCAGATAGGTTGTAGACACTTGAGTCATGCAACCCCCCCTGCCTCTACCTCGGGTGAGACTTCATCTGCTTCACAGGTGTTTCCGAAAGGGTCGCTAGTTAGGTTTTTTTTGGTGCGTTGTTGAAGTGTTGAACCTTGGGTATGCCCCTGTGCCAACAAATGGTTATGTTGTCGAGACCTGAAACTGTGATTGCTGGGAACTGAAGAAAAGAGAAATATCTGTGTGTAGATCTATTGTCGTGGTGCGTAGTATTCTACTCGATTTGTGAATCTCTCTCCTAAGAAGGGAATCAAATATGAAGAAAAGAGGTAAGATCTTAAAGCTTTGTGATCTGATAAAGGTAAGATAAGTGGGAATTTTTGTTTCAAAATAATGGATCTATGTATGTTTGATAGATTTTTTCCTAGTCTAAAAACTAGGGAACAACTAGAAGAAAGAAGATTTGATATGAATAGACTTGATAGAAATAGTGAAAGATATGTTATTCCTATGCATAGAAAGAATTTTTGGACTAACAAGTGGATGCAGGATCCTAGAAAGAATTTTTTGCAAGTTCATCACTATGATACTAGTGTGCAGTATAGGAAAGGTTGGGGACCGTTTAAGAGAAAGATAGGATTGAATCTTTGTTATAGTTGCAGAAGACTGGGACATCTTTCTAAGGAATTCCCTGGTGGAGGTCCTATTTTCCTTTTTTGTAAAGCTACTGGACATGAAGTTTTGGACTACCCTAGAATGATTGCTAAAGTTGAAAAGATGAATATGGGACAAGAAAACCATGAGGAAGGTCAAGGGGATAAGGATATACTAGAACACCAGAAATAATCAGAGACTATATAATTTCAGATGAAAGAAATATTCTATGATCACAGAGACATCAATTTACTAGAGATCTTAAAAGAGAAGGAGTGGATAGAAACAAGAATAGGAGACTTTGACATAGAATATGTATTGGATGAAGAAACATAGGTGAATGTCATGACATAAAGTACTTGGGAAATTTTGGGAAAGCCTGTTATGATTCCTTCATTAGGAGGGATATGATTGCTTAAAGGAAAGATGATAACCCTATGTGGAAGACTTACTCATGTGCATATGGTTGCTCATGGAGCATCGACGGAAGAATAATTCGTGGTCGTTTAGTTTTTTGAGAACAACACTCCTTTTGCACTTTTGTTAGGAAGGACTTGGATTGAGAAAGATCACATCCGAAGGAAAGAAGTAGAGGAAGTTATAGAACAAAAAAAACAAGAATTAAGGGATTTCATGGCTAGGAGAATAGCACACTTAATATAAGAACAGGAGGATAAGTCAAAGAAACCAAGGGCTAGATAACTAGTCGTCGAGGTTGAAATAACACAAGAAGGATTAAAGAACCTCTCCAGGTAGGAGAGAAGACCACCTACCCCTGAATTAATAAGAGAAGAGGTATTCCACTCAAACCCTTTGAAATACCCTCAGCAGTGCAAAGTCACTATGCTAAGAGCAGATAAGAATAAAAATGGAAAGAGGAACCTAGTGACTCAGATCATAGGAAAGAAGGCCAGAAAGCTCAGCAAGAAGAAAGCAAAGATAGAAAAATTGCACGAGGTTCCAAAGAAGACTTCGCAGAAAGCAGGTTGGCATAACTTGAACGTCATCGGAATAGCAGAACAACACAGACTGACACTTCGCCATGGTGAAGCAATATGACCGTTGGAGGTGTCCCGAATGTTAGAACAATGCTCTGGAATGACTAGAAATGCATTTATTGTTGGAAATATCACCATTGGACCATTGGGACCACACTATAATGGATGGATTGAGGCATTCCTGCCCTTTGGAGGAATCTATTATGACATTGTCTATTTAATCCATCAAATGTCTCATCGGGGACACTTTTGCAAATTGTGATTATCCAAGCCCACAGAGAACTAATTGCTATCCCGTTGTGCTTATTGATACCTCACAACCCATTTTTCTTACCTTGATTGTTTGTCTGCCTACCTGAGATATCTGATCTTGAGCCTGTATGTCAGGCAAACATAGTGCAGTAGAGAAGTCTTTGGTGGAGATCCTAATAGACCTTATGGCTAAGAAGGTCATGTCTGCAGGAGTATAGGTCGCGTCGACGAGAGGATTGCAAGCATCCCCATCGATTGCACGTCGATATGGGCCATCTCTAACCGTGACAGAGAAAATAATTAAGAACTGCGACGGCCTGGAAAATGCAAAGCTCATCCCATTGGTCTTGCCTGGCTACATCTCGCCTCTGGTTGGCACGGTTAGTCGTGACAACATCTCGACATATTCCGAAAACAACCCCATCACTGCGTACCTCCCAAAGGGAATATCCACAATTGGAACATAGCTAGGACTGATCCCTGATCTCAAGATCAACGAATTTAACCTAAGAGATAGGAAGAATTATGTGTTTCTCGCACCACATAAATACTTGAAAAATACGGCTGGGAAGAAGTCGAAGATAGTCCCCTAGACATCGACTAAGGAGATCGTGAGATCCACCATCCTCAACATCATGAAGATACCCCACTTTGACAGACATTAGGAGGTTAACGCGTGCGTTAAAATTCTCATGTTGTGATACCATGGAGGTTATGTATGGTTAGACAGGCGCGTGACTATGGATCCAACGTTGATCCACATGATCACTGGATTAAGCATGCAAGGACCAGACCCTCGAAAATTCTACCCAGGGAAGGTTGTAGATCGCGCCCTGGCGCAGCAAATAAAGGACACCTACGACGATGTGGAGAAGGGGAAGAGGGGCTATAAAGTAGCCTCCATCGAATATGTCGCAGTGTGCCTATATTGCTAGTTGATCTCTGGTAAACTTGTTAGGAAGAAAAAACCAATGCAAGTCACACGGTTCATCTTCAAGCTCGCAGGAAAGTGCGTTGAAGGGATGCAAATGAGTTGGGCCATCTACCTCGTCAACCAGTTAGAGAAGGATTGTTGTGAAGCACAGGACCAGTGCTACAAGTTTCAGTTCGACTGGTTGTTGATTCTCGTTGCCTTTGTCACTTGGGAGATGCGGGAGGGAGCGAACTTCCTTGAAGTTGAGCCGTCAAAACCACTGGCCGTGGGGTTCACCACCTTGTGTTATTCAAGCGATATGGTGAAGTAGTGGCAGTCTAACGTTGTCTTCCACACTTACTACTTACAACTCACGCGAGCCATCGATTCATTCCCCTGAATGACTCTAAATACCTTGCATACATGATAATAACGAAGTTCCGTGCACACAGGCACTTCATTTACATCATGATGCACAAGGATGAAAGAAAGGAGGAGCTGCATTCATACTATAAATTTACTGATAAATACATGGAGTAGATAACCAAGGAATGGCCAACTGAACTCCTTATACCATTCGAGAAGATAGATCTCTCCAACCCCGATATCATCAAAAGTCCTGTGGTCAACTGAGAATAATATGATGGACCATGCAGTGCTAAGAAGACGACGAAGAAGGAAGAGGTGCAGGAAATAAACAACACATTGGAAGAAACTACATCTGATTCAGCTGGAGGAGTAGGAGGCAACGAAGTAAACAAAGAGGAGGAAGGGGAAGAAGATAAGTAGGAAAAGGGTGAAGTGACACCGCCTAAGGGTCCCCTTACAGAGGTCGAGACATCAAAGAAAATAAAGGCTTCTCCGAAGAAACCCTCAGCGTGCAAGAAGTCATGAGCCAATAAGCTCTAGTCACAGACTGTACTTACAGTGGATGATATTGACCTCATCATTGTAGCTGTAGCAGACACTTCGGAGGATATTTTTCAATGAAACGAAGCAACGCAAGAGACAATGTATGACAGGATCGAGGCAGAGACGAAATGGGTACAACAAGCCCTCTATTCAAGCCATGCAGTGTCTACTATGCCATCATCATCAGAGGGTATAGAAGTGGGAGATGATCCTGCCCAACTACGCAAATTAGAAGATGCGATAGAGGCTCACCTTCGACAAGTATAGGAAGAAAAAGAGCAAGCCACAGAGGCCTTGAAGCAAGAAAAGGAGGAATCCCTAGAGCAATGTCAGGTTGTGCAGTAAGAGAAATATGACCTCTAGGCGAAGTTTGAAGAGGAAAGAGAGCATATCAAGAGAGAAAAAGAACAATTGCTCACAAGGAAGATGGGAGTTACATAAGTAGTCACTAGATCACTTCGCTTTATGTTAGGAGTAACCTAGATGAAAGAAGAGACAACTAAGAGCGAAGTGGGGAAGCTCACTGAATCCATTCAACAGCTTCAAGGAAGAGTAGAAGAGTTAGAATTGCAAGTAGTGTCGAGCACTCCAAAGGAAGTGTGAGACCAGAGGGAAGAAACTGCCAGGAGAGAAATCGAACAAATCAAGGGATTGGCTTTAGAATGCAAGCAACTAAGTAACTGAAGTGTGCAGACATATGAGCGCCTTTCATAAGACCCGAAACTGAGGACATTCTAGTCACATCTCTAGGAGGAGAAGCAACAAGCATTGACAATACAATCACAATTGAAGCTACTTTCAGTGGTATATAAGACGAAAAGGTCACAGGAGGTACGCGCATTTCAACAACAAGTCAATTCCATCTAGAGTAAATTCCTGGAAGAGACCCAAAGACTCCAGCCAGTGCAGGACGAAACCTGGACAATTTTTGAAGACATTGAGGGACAAGGTGCACAACTGGAACAAGTGGTCACCGTTGTGGAACAATGCTTGGAAGGGCCTTTCACCGAGAAAGTCATTTAGGAGTTCATCGAATAGGAGGCTCTCGTGAAGCAGCAAGTCAAGGCATCTCAAGCCAAGATCAAGGCCTTTGAGGCAGATTTACCTAGATCAGAGTGACTCGAGATGAGTCACAGGTGAGTGTTTGGGGCTTGTTGGCCCTCAACCAAGTTTTGGAGAAACTTGGTCCTGTTTGACCATTTTTGGGACTTCGACAGGCTGGTCGAAGACAGAGTGCCGAGGCGAAGTGGAGATCGTGGGATCTCGCCCCCTTTTGCAGGCTTTTTGGGTTTTAGGATTTATGTAACGGATATGGAATGCCGGCTCATGGGTTTGCCCATGTTTAGGCCCTTTTTGTAATGTATAAATAAGTAGGTAGGCAATGTATGAAAGGGATCGAAGAGAGATAAGTTGGCTTTGTGAAATATACATAGGGGATTTTTCTAACTGCAAGTCCTCTATGAATTGTAAGAAGGCTTCGTGCATACTGTGTGTTGAGAACTTGTAGAGCTATGTGCAAGTGATTGTAAGAAGGCTCTGTGTTGTTCCAAGCTTGGGGAAAGAGGATCTGGTGAGGTGCACACAGATCTCCTGTCCTATACGGAGTTGTCTTTGTGGCTCTGTGCATGTAATAAGATTCAAAGAAGCTAATAAAGAGGAAGAAGAGTTGGTGGGCGTAGCCCCACACTGGGGTGAACCATGTATATCATGTGTTATGTGCTTTGTGCTATATTGTTCTTGTATTTTCTTAGTGCACTATTATGATATATAGATCTATGAATTATTATTGCTTATGATCTGAATGAATGCTAGATCTGCTTTGATGTTATGTGCTGAATGGTTAGATGTGCTTAGACCTAGATTAATACCGCGGTGTTATGTAACTAGGGTTTTAACCTGCAATGTTAAGAAAGGGGCTAAAGACTAATGAATGTTAAATTATAAGTTATTTGTTAAGTATTGTTATCACAGATCCGTGTCCCAGCTAGGTTGTAGACACTTGACTCCTGCAACCCCCCCTTCCTGTACCTCGGGTGAGACTTCATCTTCTTTGCAGGTGTTTCTGAAAGGGTCGGTAGTTATGGTTTTGTTGGTGCGATGTTGAAGCGTTGAACCCTGGGTCTACCGCTGTTCCAAAACTGGTGTTCCTGGTTTGGGTTTCCAGGGGAAAAATCTTTATGTAATGTTTGTATTTTCCATTGTATTTTTTTTGTTCTTTCATTAAAAATATGTTTGCAGTAAATATTGTACAAGTTTAAAATCTAGATTTGGTATCAGAGCTTTGTTGCCTTCAGGGGAATGCCTTTATGGTCAAGGGTTTGGCTCGCGACTGTGATAAGCCTTGTTACAGTGGGAGATCTGTGGTATTGATTTTTGAGGTGAAAATAAATGGAAAACAATTCTAAGATGGAGACTGAGAAGTTTAATGGGAAATGTTTTGAGTTATTGAAGCTCAAGATGGAAGATCTGTTGGTGGATAGTGATTAGTGGATTCAGGTACTGCACCTACAAGAACTTCAACATAAGAGTGGAAAAAGTTGGATCGGAAGACAAAGAGAACATTCTAAATGTCTCTCAGATTCAGTATTATTGAATGTGTCAAACGAAGCTACAACCAAGGATTTATGGGAAAGGTTGGGTAAGTTGTATCATTCTAAGTCCCTAGTAAGTAAACTGTTATTGAGAAATAAGTTTTATAACCTGAGAATGAGAGATGGAGTGTTTATGAGGTCGATAAGACTACAATGAAGAATATGAAACCCAAATTCCCTTGCAGTCTTTGTAAGGATGACCACTTAATGACGTATTTCCCTGGTCTTCCCAAGGTCTTATAAATGTGGTATTACATGTCATCAGTCCCTGTTGGACATTCTAGTGATGCCCCGTCAACTAGTGGTGTTAATGTTGGTAAGAAGAAGACAATTTTCAAGTTTCCTTGCATGTTATGCAAAGGTGATCATTACTCTCACCTTTTTACTCATATGGACGAGGCTTGTTCTCTTTTGAAAAAGCTTCAACTTCCAACTGGTTATCATAAGATTTCTACCAACCCATCATTAGTTGATGGATTGGTCAATCTGGTTCCATCCCCGATGAGTTTGATTGATTAGCTGGTCAATCCGGTTCCATCCCCGGTGAGTCTGGTTGATCAGGTGGTCAATCTAGTTTTATCCTCGGTTGAACCACTAACCAAAGTAGTTGATCCAGTTCCATCATTGGTCAACCCCACTCTTCATCTAAAGAGTGAACCCAAAGTGGTTGATCCAGTTCCATCAATTGACCCAACTCCTCCTCTGAAGAGTGCCAAAGTGGTCGATCTGGTTCCTCCATCGGTCGATCCCACTCCTCCTTTGGAGAGTGAAATCCAAGCGGTTGATCTGTTTCCATCCATTGAAACCATTCTCCCCTTGTAGAATAAAACCCAAGTGGTCGAAATAATCCCATCATCGGTCGATCCTACTCTCCCTCTAGAGAGTAAACCCAATATTGCCCATGTTTTTCTTGCTGATACATAAACTATCGTGTCGGGGGGAATTCCTCCTTCTCCCATGAAACACCCTCCCAGTAATGAGGCCATCCTTTTTTATTGGGGTGCGCTAACTGGACCTTGTCTTCCCTCTCACATTCCTTTCAATATTACAATACAAGTTTTTGGTCTGGATGTTCCTTAGACGCTGATAGATGAAGGTGCATCCATTAGTATTTTATCCTCTATTGCTTGGAAATATTTCATTTATCCTCAGCTTGTACCAGTTATGTAGAATCTATTATCTTTTAACAAAAGAACCAATCACCGTTTAGGAGTCCTTCCTCAATTTCCCATAACTTTGGGAGGGAAAATTGTCTTTATTAGGACCCCTTGGATTTCGATTTACTCCTTGGGCAAGATTATGTCTATGCCATGAAAGCTATTGTGTCCACTCTTTTTTGTGTGATATATTTCCCTCACGATGGAAGAATTGTGGCTATTGATCAACTTTCATTCATTGTTCCTGACTTGATTACCAACCCAATGACCTCCCTAAACGGTTCTTATATGAAGACAATATCACCCCCACCACGAGTCAATTATGTGGCGTTATCTCCCATGCCTTTAGTTGTCGATTAATATGAGCCTATGACTATAAGCTCAACCTCTTATGACTTAGATCTGGTAGTTGACATGGTGATCTCTTCGATAGGGCTAGGAGATACTTATCTCCTTACCCCTGATGGGGCCCTCGACATGTGTTCCTTCCAGAGAATGTTTCTTTTGTCCAGTGAAGATCTCTTGGAAGCCATGACCGAGTTTTGTCCCTTGACATGGTTTACCTCCAGAGCATTGTCCTCTTGGAAGCCATGATTAAGTAGAGGTCACGAGCATAGTTTTCCTCTCTATAGAAATCTTGTTAAAAAATGAAACATAAATCTGGGAATTGAACCTGGAACCTGGACCATAGTTTTACTTCTCTATGGAAAATGCGTTAAAAAATGAAACAGAGGTCTTGAGCATAGTTCTTTTCCCGCGTCAAGATCATTAAAAATGAAACAGTCACTTCTCCCATCAAGTCAAGTCTTTCACTAGATCTCGTAGATATCAAGTCGAGTCTTTAGCTAGATCTCATAGATGTCGAGTCGAGTATTTCTTTAGGTCTCATATGTGAACCTTCATTTCATCCACCCTTATCCCTTTTCTCCATCTAGTACAAAAATTGGTGAGAACCTCAAAATCTGTGAATTAAATGAATCTTGGGGGGGCATGTTTCCAGCCTTTGATTATCATTATGGAGTTAAGCCTCTATCTTTTCAATATGGGGGAAGAATACCAACAATCCATGGGTATCCCGTATTGCTACCTTTGGAAATTACGTTGGGGATTTACAAGCATAGTTTAATTTTGTTTCAAGCTTGTGTAAAAATGAAACCAATACCAAGCTTAGTCTGTGTTATTTATTTTTCTCATAAATACTTAAGAATGTAACCGATTATACTGTTATCACTTTTTTAGACTCGTAAAGTTTATACAAAAACGGAACCCCCTGGAGTCTCCTTTAAGATCTTTTCAGACTCTCTAAACATGAAAATATTGTCAAGTGATCTTTCTTCCTTTCACACTCGTTAAAAGGTTTGAAAGGGAATATTTTGAGTCATATTTTATCTCTTTTTTGGCCTCGCAAGACTAAAATTATGAAAAAGGACAACCCGGGAGTCTTCTTTAAGTTATTTTCGGACTCTCTAAACATGAAAAACCACCTAATTTTCCTTCTTTGGATTCTTTAAAATTACACATTGAAGGGCCCATATGGGGACGGATCCTTACTTCTTCCAGTTTGTTAAAAAAATTAAGAGGAACTTACCGAAGGTGAGTTATATCGATCATGTATTACCATCCTCAAGCTTGTTAAATTAAAAAGAGGTACTCATCTATCTGGGTGGGGGGAAAACTGAAGGAATCGGGTCAATTTTTTTTAGAATCCTTTATGGTAGATTTTTTCTCCCTTGATCATGGCACCTGTTTGTGTCTTGTCTTATAGTTGGGTAATCTGCTTGACTCTGATTCATACCAATTCCATGTGTCGCCATACTATTTTTTCCAGTCAAAGAGTTCTCTCATTGTCATCAAAATACATTTTTGTACTCGTCAAGTCAATGTTTCCAATTCAATTGTCGTTCCTCATCATGTTCAAGGGAAGTTTCACTTCAAACCATCCATCTGCAGTATTACTAGTTTCCATTTCCTGTGCCAATCCATACTCAATTGATTCACCATCTTACATCACTTTCCTATGTCAGTTTCGTGTCGTTGATTGGGGATACATCAAGGCCCTCCTTTGATGAGTCGCTTCCTGTCGAATTCAACACAACATCTAGGAATTAGAATTAGAAACCATTTATTACCTTGGGACCTACATGCCTCAATGGTAGGCCTCCTCGCTTTCTCCAATGGGTTTCCATCAATGACTTCTGATCAGATGATTCCATGAATGTTCGACCTCAACTCATTTATTCACATTCACTGGAATATACTAGGGTACCTTGGGAGTCATTGACATCAATGGTGATTTCCCTTGCACTTGTTAACGGTTTACCTCATTGATCGGTAAAAAATTGGTTTCTACCATGTTCGACATCAAAACACTTATTCACATGGTTAGATTCGTACTACATCGGGATTAGGATGAAGACCCTGGGTTGAGAATTCACTCTATTATTTTCTTTTCCCAGGCTGGGAAGGAGATCATTTGAGCATGTTGATATATATATAATGTCACATAGATCCTCATTGTATTGGTTCGTGGCTATGTTTTATCAGCTCATAGATCCACTACATATTTTTCTTCGCTACGATAAGTTCATGTCATGTAGGTATGGATCCACATTGTATCTTTAGTGGCCATATCCTTAGTCAATATTTTTCATGGATTCGCAATGAATTGGTCGGCGGCCATGCTTTGAGTCATGTAGTCTTCCAAACATAGGGTTTTTGCAGCTCCTTCCAGGTTCTCCAACTCCACACCCTTGCATTAAATATTTGCAAATTGTTTGGGCCATCATTCTCTCTTCTGACCTCACACTTTAGGGGGAATTATATTACACATGAAATTTTCACACCTAGGTACCACTCCCTAAGTGTCGTAACTGTCATATAAGTGTAACATACACCTTCACACCATGAAATAACCTATGTCACAATCCCTAGTCAATGTGGAGGAGGGATATATTACATAAATGCCAAAATACCAAGTGCACATGAATTATTATTAAGATTCATGAAAAATAAATTAATTAAGTGTGAGAATCCACCTCACATTTGGTTTCCTATTTTTTAGTGAAGGTGGATGATCTCATGGATGGTTGAAATATTTCCTCCTTACAATCCTTGAGAGATATTTCCTCCCCAAAATCCTAAAGAAACAGTTTCTCCCTAAATATCTTTCAGATCCCTTTTTAGTGGATCTGATGAGTGATCCTCTCCATGGTGTTTAAGCCTCCAAATCCTATATAATGAGGGATTTCCATGGAGAAAAGAGGAATATAGGAGTTTAGAGATAACAAACTTATGATCTCATGAAGCAAATTTGAGGTATCAAACCTATGGTCTTGGGAGAAAGCTTTAGGATATCAAACCTATGATTTTGGGAGATTTGTGCAAGGTTTGGACGAGGAGGACTTGGAGAGGATGCTACGACTTCATATATGGTTTGTAAGTATCTCTTTTGAGTTCTCATTAATATATGGTTGTCTTGTTCCCTTGTAATCTGTGTATCTTCACGTATGTTGTCTATTATAGATGGATTTGATTAGACTAATATTATAGAGTAGAGTAGGATTTATTTTTCTTCTTTCTGTCCATTGCATCGCAGGTGTCGAATGGTGCCAAGGAGCTCGGGGATCAAGCTCAAATTGGAGCAGCGAGGAAAAACACCGAAATAAGGTGCATCACACTTTCTTCTTTATCCTTCTCTTTCTGATTAGGTAATTATATTAAAAGGGATATTAGTGTCCAATGTTAGCATATTTTTGTCTTGTTATTGCGGTCTAGAATCCAAGAGGAGATTCACCTCTCTGCCAAGGGATTTTCCTACAACAATGTGTTTCCATGATCTAACATGCACTACATTAAAACTAACATAGAATTTAGTTCTTCTCTGCATGGGTTTTTCTTCAACCCTATTTCGACAACCTAGGTTCCCACAAACCTCTCACATAGCTCTATACGGGAAACAATTATTCAATAGCTTGATTCCTATTAGGCTCTAAAAAAATTGGCAGAACAACTACAATGGAGGAAACATTAGTAGTACCCACTCAACCATACAATATAATAGGTAAACACTATTTTCCAATAATCGGTTCAATATTATGCTTTACATTGCCTATAAATAATAGGAATGGGTACATGGCATGACCCCACAATAAATTCACATTCATATATTTTGAATGTTCACCTCTTGAGGGTGTGTGTCACCACAAAATTTCTTACTTTTTTGCTTGGAACACCAAGAATACTTCATCTGGACTACACCTCTTCACCTGAAGCATACCCATTCTCCATCCTAGGCTACTGGTGAGTCACACTCCTACTCTAATGAAACTCTTGTATACTTAGTCAATTGCTAACAATTTAACAATTAATGATATATAAGAATACATCCATGAACATGAGAAACCAAAAGAAAAATTACAGAAAAAAATGAAGACATACACAAAAATAGTGTAGGTAGCACAAACTGGGCCTAACACTTGGCTAAGTCATTGTTATTGAGAAAAAATTACAATATGAGCATTATCGAATCGAGTTACAACTTCAACAGAGTCAAACAACTTTCCTCACCTCACGAAGACACTCATACATAGATTCGTCACACAAACACTTTTTTTTGCAACCATCTCTAGAACCTCCTACAGTGCACCTAAGACGTTCCCACAACCCAAGAATTGTTCTCCCTTCGTTATCGCATACTTTTACCAAGTTAACATAGATTTCAGTTCTACCTCACACATGCCTGCAATAAACTTGCATCTCTAGACTTCACCAAAACCTTCCAGAGTGTCCCACTCTTGGCTACCTATCTTCTATCTTTATAGTTCTACCTCAGCTCGTTGCCTCATACTTGTGTTAGACTTGTTCTACCAAAATCCTTTCCAATTCTTCTATGCCTTCCTTTGGTTGGGCACCCTTTTCTCTTATATGAATTCCAAGGTTCATTTGTGTGAAACATCATGTATTTTGGGTGTGTTGTGCCCCTTCGCAAACCCGAACTCAAACAACTTGTCGCAACCTACCGTGGACCCAGTGTGCCCATCCAATCCCATGCACCCATCAACTATCATGTATCTTAGACTGACACACCCCATCCTTGGTTGCGTTCCAATTTCCTTGTTCTCTCTCCTGACAATTTTTTTGACTCGTCATGGGTGTGTCAATGGGGTCATCCAACCTCTCTGGTGCACCCATGTTGTCGAGCGTAAACGTGTCCAATCCATTAGCATGCTTCCAAGTTGTGTTTGCCTTTCCCAAACACAACCCAAGTCTTTGAAAACCATTCTAAATAAAGTAAGGTGTGTTCCCCCTTGGTTTCGTAGGTTACTATCATTCACCCAAGGTTACCCATATCACACCCAAACATCTTCATTGACCCAACTAGTCACTTCTTCCTCGTCCACTTCATTCATTATGTCGTTGAATCTGCCGAAGAAGTGCATGCGCTTGATGGGTGTCATGGGAGACCTTACATCCTCCCCCACTCCAAATTATTGTCTTTCTCGACAACATTCATCGATCTCCATTGTGTATATACCCCATCTCCATATATCGTCACCACTTAATGATTGTTGTCTCCTTAACTATTGTCATCAAGATAAACTATCCTCGGGAAGTTATGAAAATTGTGCCCAAGTGTTGGATTCTCTTGACCTATGATGGCTTCAATACTTCAACTCTATCATTTTTGTGCCATTTACATAGGATCCTCTCAAGTTTTGAGTTGGTTGGGTGATTATTCCAACTATCACATTTGTTTCTAGAGAACGAATGTCTCCATATCCAACAAAATCGTTTTTGTCTACCTCATCATCATCTTGTCCAACTCTTCTTGGTATTGTTGACTTGTCCACTACAGTTCTAACCTATTTGTTTCACTTATATGGATCCCTTTGGTTCTATACAAGGTCCTACCCCTTGTCCCGATTTATCAATTTTCCTCCTCGATTTATCTATGATTTTGCAACTTCCCTTCATGAGTCTTTTGATGACACCTCCACTAGGCATCAATGTTTGTGATGATTTCTCTTGATAACATGTCCCTTTCTTATTTATTTAGCAACCATAGTGTACCCAATATCCGCCACCAAGGCTATTGACATACATCATGTCTAATTTGCGCTTTGTGCACAAGTATCACATGACCAATTTAACTTCCTTCAGTGTGCATTCCAACTCTTCAAGTCGTTCTATAGTAAGTTAGAAGTCATATATCCCCATGTCCTTCCTACAAAATTTTATGATCATTGTTGGGTGTCGGTATTCAACTCCTACATTTTCCTTGTTAGTATCCAAATATTGTTGAGTAAGTTCCTCCATTCACTATATTGGCTCAACCCTTGGAGTTTCTATGGTTGGTAATTATTCTACCCGATCCTCCACATTGTCCATAATCTATTGTTAATGACTATTCACTTGGTGATGTTCCTTCTGCTCCATGGAAAGTGAAGATTCTAACCATATCTTACACTCATATTCATGGTTATTAGGGTTCCTCAATTGACCAACCTTATCCATTGTTTTCTTCATTGAAGTCTTCATCACCGTCAACTATTTCTCTTATTTCCCCAGACTACTCAGAGATGTTGCAGTGTGGATGACATATTGATTCCATGTCACGTTTCAAGGATTTCCGGTGCTCCCACTAACCCCTTATACCAACCTTATCATAGAAATCCTAAGAATCCTCTTGATATTCCTTTTCGTCATTGGGGGTGCACCTGGTATTCTGGCCTCCTACAAGAATACTAAGTGAATTTTGTGAATGAGTGGAGCAACTTTGGAAAGTATAAGGAATTCTAAGCCCAATATCATCGCATGATATTCCAATGGAGCTACCAACATATCCATATTTCCAAACCACTCTTGCATGCTCAATGGTGTTGAATGAGCAATCCATATCACCGACATCACTGTTGACTTTAATACTTTACACGTTCCAGTGCAAATCTCAGGTTTTCGATGAAGATACATCGTATCTCATTCACTCACAAAACTATGGGTTTCCCTAGAGTCAACCAATGCTTCCATATTCAACCCACTTATTATTGTGTCCATAAAGAAGAGTCCTTCAACTTCTTCACTTTGAAAAAATTGTCCTTGAACGCTTTCATGCATTACACCAATGTCTCCACGACTTCATTCATTTCTTTCATCAAATTTTTCACTTAATACATCTATGTCAAGGGTTTTGACTCCTCCATGGTTGGTGTGATTCTATCCTCCTCGTCAATCAACAAAGACAACATTCCTTGCATTTAATAGTTCCTCATAAAATGATTTTGCGAACAAAGGTAACACTTAATCAGTCTACCTCTCACTATGAGTAGTCTGGGATGATTCTTGTTTTCTATGATTCCTTCATGTAGGATGATATCATCCCTGAGTGCTCCCAATGCAGTTGATGTAAAATTGTTGGTTTGTATCATCAAGGCCTTCAACACACTGATATTGGAATCTATATATGCGTCAAATATTTCTATCCTCTCCAAATCCTCTTGGATTTTCTCAAAATTTTCAGTTGCATTATCTCTCTTGAACTTCCAAGATTTATCACTTGCACCATCTAATTCGCTACTTCACCCTCATCACTTGGTATTCTCATGAGTTTTGTGCAACTCCTATGCACTATCCCAAGTTTGCAATGAGTCTTTTGGTCATCTACACATCCAAGTGCTTGGTTCACTCTTAGGAACATCACTCATGGTCTATGTATACACATAATATTGGGATCAAACCACCTATGACAGAATAGCCCACCTTGTCGAATCGTTCACCAAAATTTGTGTCAAACTGCCTCTGTGATCCACTCTGTGTTTTTTTCTACGATAAGTTCTGTGACAATCATGTGTTTTTTCACCTTTACCAAGTGCTCAATTCATCAATTAAACTCTATGCTTGGCATGCTCAAATGTTGCACCCAGGTTTGCACATAATTCACATATTCATCTGCAACTCAACCCTTCACTTATGTCACAAACCATTAAGTCCATGATTGGGTTCTTTCTATGATGGGCCAGTCTGTCAAACCCTCACCGACCTATGCCAAGAAAGTTTCACCAAAAAAGTGTGCCCATCCCCCACCATTTTTTTGACTACAGTACTGGTGAAGAGAACCAAAATGTTTCTCAAATGTTTCTCTAATAACACTTGTCATGACCCCACAAGATTCTTGTTCAGATCTTTCAATCGTTCACCTCCCGAGGGAATGTAGAACCATGATAGTTCTTACTTGGTTGCTTGGTACACTAGGAATACTTCATCCATACTACTCCTCTTCACATAGAGTATACCTGTACTCTGTTCTAGTCTACCGATGAGTCACACTCCTACACTATTGAAACTCTTGTATACTTAGACAATTGTTAATAACTTGACTTGCCTCACCTCACTGAGACACTCATACGCATATTCGTCACACCAAGAATTTCATTCACAACCATCTTCACAATATCCTACAGTGCACCTCATATGTTCCCACAACCACAAACATGTTGTCCCTTCGTTACCCCATAATTTCATCAAGATAACACATATTTTGGTTCTTTCTCACACATGCCTTTAACAAACCTTTGTTTTTGGACTTCCCCAAAACCTTCCATAGCATCCCACGCTTGGTTACTTTTCTTCCATCTTGGTATTTCTACCTCAGCTTATTTCCTTAGACTTTCCTTAGACTTGTTCTCCAAAAATCCTTTCCAAATATTATATGCCTTCCTTTGGTTGTGTTCCCTTGATCTTATAGGAACTCAAAGGGTCACTTGTGTGAAAGGTCACGTCTTTTTCGTGTGTCGTGCCCCTTCATGAACCCACACTCAAATGAATTTTCATGCCACTCAGTGGACCCAGTGTTTCTATCCAATCATGTGCACCCATCAACAATAATGTCTCTTGTACCGGCATGACCCTTCCTTGGGAGAGCACCCATTTCATTGTTCTCTCTCATATCGATAGTCATAACTTCTTGTGGATGTGAAAATGAGTTCATCAAACCACTCTGGTTTGACCATGTTGTCGAAGGAAGATGGCTCCACTCTATGGACATGCTCCCAAGTTTCCCCACTCTTTCCCAAATGCAACCCAAGTATCCATCAATCATTATAAACAAAACAAGTTGGTCCCCCTTTGTGTTACACGTCACCATCATGCACCCAAGTTAGCCCTACTCACACCCAAACCTATTTTTTGGCCCATTCGATCGCTTATTCCTTGTGATCTTATTTTGTTCCATCATTGAATCTACCAAATGAGTGCACACACTTTATGGGTGTCTTAGGATACCCTACATACTCCCCCACTCCAAGTTGTTGTAGTCCCCGACAACATATGTCAATATCCATTGCATCTCTTCCCCATATCTGAATCTCATCACCACTCAATGGCTATTGTCTCTTCAATTGTTTTCTTCAAGATAAGATCTCCTTAGGAAGTTCTGAAGATCATTCCCAAGTGTTGGATGATCTTGACCTATGATGGATTCAATACTTCGATTCTATATTTTTTGTTTCATGTACATTGGATCCTCTCAAGTGTTGAACGGGTTTGGTGATCATTCCAATTATCTCATTTGTCGCTAGAGAATGCATGTCTCCACATCATGTCCAACTCTTCTTGGTATTTTTAAGTCACCCACAATAATCCCAACCCATTTATTTCACTTATCCAAGCCCCTTTTGTTTTGGACAAGGTCCTACCCCTCGTCCCAATTTGGCAATACACCTTCACAACTCATTTGTCATTTCACAACTTTCCTACTTGAGTCTTTTGATGAAACCTCCACTAATAATCAACATTCATGTTTCTTTCTCTCGAAGACACATCTTTGTATTCTTCGTTTAGAAATCATAATGTACTCAATAGTTGTCATCAAGTCTATTGGCATAAATCATGGTTGGCTTGTGCTCCATGCGCAAGTATCGAATGACCAATCAAAATTTCTTCGGTGAGCATCCCAACTCCTCAAGTAATTATGCATTAAGTTGGAAGGCGTATATCCCCATGGACTTCCTACAAAATTTTACAATCGTTGCTAGGTGTTGGTCTTGAACTCCTACCTCTTCTACATATGTTTCCTAATATGGTTGAGTAAGTGCCTCCATTCACTGTCTTGGCTCAACCCTTGGAGTTTCTATGGTGGGTAAGTATTCTACCTAATCCTCCACATCGTCCATTACCTACTGTTGATGAATATTCACTTGATAATGTCCCCCCTACACCATGAAAAGTGAAGATTCCAACTGTCTCTTACACTTGCATCCATGGTTCTGCAATTTACTCAATTGACCAACCTTCTCCATGGTTTTGTTCATCGAAGTCTTCATCACCATCAAATGTTTCTATTCTTTCCTCAGACTACTCAGAGATGTTGTGGTGTGGATGGAATCTTGCTACTATGTAACATTGCAAGGCTTGTCATTGCTCCTGTTGACCCCTTCTACAAGCCTTATCGCATAAAACATGTGCATCCTACCGAGCTTCCTTTTCATTGTTAAGGGTGCGCTTGGTTTTCTAGCCTTGTACAATAATACTAAGCGACTTTTGTGAATGAGTGTAGATTCTTTGGAAAGTATGAGGAAGTCCAAGCCCAATATACTCACATGATATTCCAATGCAGCTGCCAATATTTCCATGTTGGGAAACCACTCTTCAACTCTCAATGGTGTTGAACGAACAATCCCTTTCACGGGAATCACCACTGACTTCAACACTTTACACATTCTAATACAACTCTCATGTTTGAGATGAACAAAATTCTCAACTCACTCACTCACAAAATTGTGGGTTTCCTCAATGTCAACCAAGGTTTTCATATTCAAACCACTTATTGTTGAGTCCAAAAAGTAGAGTCCTTCAACTACTTCACTTTGCAAAAATTGTCCTTTACCTCTTGTCTTGAAATGTTTCTTTCATTCCACCAATGTCTCCATGACTTTGTTAATCTCTTCCATCGATTTCTACACTTAAACTCTCTCTTCCAAGGGTTTTGAACCCTCCAATGTTGGTGTGATTCGAGCCTCCTCTTAAACCAATGGGGCCAACCTTCCTTGCATTGGATAGTCCTGATAAAATTATTTTTCAAACAGAGGTAACAATTAATCATCCTACATTTCCTCACAAGTGATTTGGGCTAATTATTTGTTCTTAAGATTCTTTCATTTTGGATTCTCTCCTCTCTGAATTATCCCAATGTAGCTATCAATGAAGCCTTAGTCATCCTCATCAAGGACTTCAACCTGTTGATCTTGGACTCTATATTTGAGTCAAATTTGTCCATCCTCTCCAAAGCCTCTTGGAGTTTCTCAAATAGTTTAGTTACATTGTCTCTATTAACCTTCAAAGCTTCATTACTTGCACCGTCTATTTTTCTACTTGACCATCATCAGTTGGTATTATCAAGAGTTTTGTGCAACTCCTTTGCACTATCCCAAGTCCACAATGATTCATACGGTCATATACACATCCAAGTGCTTAGTTCACCCTCACAAACATCACTTCTGGTATGTGTATGCACATAATATTGGGATCAAACCACCTATGACATAACAACCCAACTTGTCGAACTGTTCAACGAGGTATTCACCCAAATGCCTCTGTGTTCAACCCTATGTTCTAGTCTATGAAATTATTTTTGATAGTCATGTGTTCATTTTCCTTCTAGAAGTGATTGATTTACCCATGAAACTCTATGCATTCCCTACTAAATGGGTGCACATATATCTCACACAAGTCATGGATTCGTCCACAACTCAGTGCTTCACTTTCATTAAAAACCACCAAGTCTACACTTAGTTTATTTCTACGATGGGTCAATTCATCGAACCCTTACCAGCTTGTTCCCAAACTATTTCAGCAAACAAGTGTGCCCCTCCCCCACCACTATTTTGAATGAAGTAGTGGTGAAGAGAACCAAAGTGTTTCTCAAAGTTTGCTTTGATACAACATTTCATGACTCCATATGACACATGTTCAAATATTGTGATCATTCACCTCTTGAGGGAATGCGACACCACGGTGGTTCTTACTTGGATCCTTATAACACCAAGAAAAATCCATACAGACTATGCCTCTTCACCTGTAGCATACCCATAACTCCATTCTAGGATATCAACGAGTCACACTCCTACCCTAGTGAAACTCTTGCATAATTAGACAATTGTTAATAGTTTAACACTTAGTCATAAATAATCATACATCCTTGAACATGAGAAACTAAGAGAACAATTGTGAAACAAACAAATAAATACAAATAAATAGTGCGATCAACATGAACTGTGCCTAACACCTAGCTAAGTCTTTTATGTTGTGAAACATTTACAATATGAGCATTACCAAATCGACTTACAACTTCAGTAGAGTCAAACAACTCACCTCACCTCACGAAGACACTCATACACATATTCGTCACACCAAGAATTTAGGTTGTAACCATCTCCATAACCTCTTGTGGTGCACCTCAAACGTGCCCACAACGGTAGACATGTTTTCCCTTCATTACCACGTAATTTCACCAAGCTAACTCATATTTTGGTTCTACCTCACACATGCCTCCAATACAACTGCATTTTAGGACTTCTACAAATCCTTCCATAGCATCCCACTCTTGACTACCTGTCTTCCATCTTGGAAGTTCTACCTTAGTTCATTTCCTTATACTTTCCTCATAATTTTTCTCCCCAAATCGTTGGAAAATATTATATACCTTCCTTTGGTTGCATGTCTTTACTCTTCTAGGAACTCCAAGGGTCACTTGTGTGAAATGTCATGTCTTTTGGGTGTGTCATGCCCCTTCATGAACCCACACTCAAATGACTCGTTGTGACCCTTCATGGACCCATTTCACTCATCCAAGCCCCCAAACCCATAAACCATCATGTCTTTCGGACCAACGAGCCCCATACTTGGGTACACACCCCTTTCCTTGTTCACTCTCATGATGATTGTCATGAATCCTCATGGTTGTGTTGTTGGGGTCGTCAAACCTCTCTATTGTGCCCATGTTGTCAAAGGAAGATGATTCCTTTCTCAAATGAAACCCAAGTCTCCATCAATCGTTCTAAGGAAAGTAAGGTGTGTTCCCCATTGGTGCCACACATCATTGTCATGCACCCAAGGTTCCCTTGGTCACACCCAAACATATTTGTTGGCCAATCAATCAATCACTTCTTCCCTTTTCTCTTTGTTTACTCCATTATCGAATCTACTCATGATCCAACTGGATATATAAAAATCAAAGTTCCCATAATTAGAAGAAACCAACACCATTGTGTAGGGCTCGTCGTGCTAATTCTAGCAGTATATTTGTTTTCGAAAATGGAAACCATATGTGAAATTTATCATGTTCTGAAATTTCTCCCAAACATGCAAAAAGTCAAATATCAAAGTCAACTAGTCAAAGGAAATACAATTGACGTGGAAGATGACGTCAATAGTACGTCATGATGACATCAGTAGTATGTCATGATGATGTCAGCATGACACGTGGCAGCACCAGGACATGGCACGTGTCAATCATTTTTGGCATTTTCAGGGGTGATTTGGATGAGTAAAAAAGTGACATGTGGCACCATATGGAGGTGACACGTGGCACTGTACGAAGGTGACATGTGGTGGTATAGATGATGACCTATCACTATACAGATGATGGCGTGGAACTGTACGGATGATGATGTGGTAGCTGACTGGGAAAGATGACATGTAATGCTAACATGGCTTGAGCCAATGATGAGGTGACACATGGCCCATTGAGGACGCATCATGTGGCACCTTCTCAAAGGTCAAATTGGTTTGGTGATTTCCTCCAAATCCGGTGAAATCCCGCTAAGTTTGGATAATTGTCGCTAAATTTGGTGGAGTCCCTCTTATTTAGCCAGGCATGAAAGTCGAGAAAAGGGAGTTTTTTTGGCACACAGTTTGAGATTATACGAACTGTATGGATCTGATAGGGTGCAACGTTGATATTTTTTCCGAGGGGAGGTCTCGAGGGCCTATTCAAAAGTAGGTTGACTTTATACTCAAAATTTGGAGAATTTTGAGGGGATTCCGAATATAGCTTCTATTTTTTCATCTGAATTGTCAAAGATAAAAGTGCCTCCAGAGCCCAAGATATCAAGCCAAGCACAACTGAGTTCATACTCAAAAGTTTCAAAATTACCTATTGCAGCCATTGGTGATGTGTGTTTATGTCCAAAAGTTGCATATCTGAAAGGTGGTTTCAGGATTTGTTATGCTATCCTTTCTTGGTATTTTTTTTAAGCATTAAATATTAATAAGAAGCCTCCCACTAAGGAAAAATGTCTGGAGATGTAGGAAAATTTGTGTCGAACTCCATTATCAATATTTGGTGTTATGGTTTACTATTCAGAATTCTTCATGATGGGTGAATAATTCTTCTATCAACATATTCTTATTCTCTATAAATCCTAAACGGTAAAATAACTCATGCATAAACTTAACAAAAGTCTTTAAATGATCAATTTCAGATCAAGTGGTATCAAAGTAGGTTGACAATTGGTTGTTTGAGTTTGCTTGATTACCAGGGAAAAGCTAAGTTGTGGTGAAGGGGATCTTGTAGACGGAGATATTGAGATTGGATCAAGAAAAAGGACATCTTGAATTGAGAATATGACATCAGAAAAATGAATTTCTCAAAATGAAAGAGAGTTTCAAAGAACTTTTTTTTCCATGTCGGAGATGGTAAAAGTGTTGTATGATGATTACTTGGAATGGAAGAGACCTTTCAAGGGGAATATTCAAAGAAATACAAAAGTGAAGAAGGATACGACCCTCCTAAACCTCATCCTTCACCTACTTCATCTCTATATTCTTCTTCTTCTTCATGTACAAGTTCAAATTCTACTGCAAGAAAACATCAAGTCATAAACATAAGCCTGATATACCATTACTTAAACTTGATGTAAAAAAAAAAATTCCTAGTTATGATGGTGAAGTTAATGTTGAAAAAATTCATAACTGGGTTTGACAGATGGAAGTATAATTTAATATGCAGCAAATCAAAGATGAGGCAACCAAAATCAGATTGGCATTGCTTCATCTTGAAGGCAAAACTCTCATCTGGTGGCAAAGTAAAATGAAACATGGAACTCAACAAGTTGGTAAGATTTTTCCATCATGGCATGATTTTATTTCCTCACTTAGGAAAAATTTCTATCCATTGGGATATAAGAAAAAGCTTTTAATTGAATGGAAAAGTCTTAAGCTAAAAAAAAGGACAGTCGGTGCAGGAATATATAGATGAATTTTGTAAGATGGCCTTGATGTTAGATGTTCCATTGACTACACAAGAAACTCTTATGAAGTATATAGGAGGTTTGGATGCTTATATTTGTAATACCATATTTACGTTTGGAACTAATAGTATTTATGAGGTTTATGTCCAAGCAACATATATTGAAACGGGAAAAACTAGCATTAGGGTATCAGGGGAATCATCTTCAAAGAAGGATGGCAAAGGAAAAGGGAATGGGAAGAAAGAAAATTCAACGACAATGAAGGAATGGAAGTTCTCTTGCAAGAATTGAAAGAAAGAAGGGCATGATGATGAACATTGATGGCAATTGCACCCAGAGAAGAAACTGAAGTGGTTCAAAGAGAGGAAAGGGAGGCAAAAATTTGCAACAACAACACAACCAACAAACTTGGGGTATGATTCAGGTGATGAGTCTAAAATCACAACAGTTGGTTTGACAGGCAAAATTGGTGATGGTTTTGATTCAAGAAGTAATTTTTTTCATATAAGGATGTTGGGCCCCAACAACTCCCCCTAAATGTTTTACAAAATTTAAAGGGCCTCGTTAGAATCTTGATAATTATAATGAGCTACAGAATCAACCTTTTCATATAGTTCCATACCTTGGCTTGCTTTGAGACAAACTTAAGACATTCACTATAGTATGAGACATTCATTACAAGAGTATATGTCAAAAGTTAAAAACGAGCATAAAAATCTCAATTTAAACAAAAACGTTAATATTTATCAAATGTTTACTTTCATTTAAATTATGATTACATGTTCATTCTTTTTCTCATTAGCAAGTTTGACTATTTTGAATAATGTGTTCAATA